>OZ005660.1:54481548-54682735 GCA_963930645.1 Salticus scenicus | reverse complement strand
GTCCAAACTTGTTGTCGAAAAAACCAAAATATACCCGTGACCATCTTATAAATTTACAAGATTTCATGCTAATGTTGTAAATTTAGGCCTTAGAATTTAAAATATTTTGTTAATGATTATATAGATTCAGAGACAAAGCCATCCAGACAATATTTTCAAAGATAAGGCCTTCATAGAGTAAACTGCGAAAACGAAAAATATTAAACTACATTTAAAAAAAATAACATAGTTACTTGGACTTTGCAGAGAGTCTTCAGACCAGTTAATATTTTCAAAGCCCTTTCATCGCCACATATGTAGGAGTAATGTTAGAAAATGAGATTTGTCAGCTGCTTATATAGGCGCTATCAAGGTCACAAGGTCACACGAAAAAAAAAAAAAAAAAAAAAAAAAAAAAAAAAAAAAAAAAATTTTTTTTTTTTTTTTTTTTTTTTTTTTTTTTTTTTTTTTTGACAGTTGGTTGGTTGGCTGATGAAGTTAGTTTCTAAAGTTATATTTCTCAGTTGGCTGCTAAAGTTATATTTCTCAGTTGGCTGCTAAAGCTATATTTCTTTAGCCAATCATTGTAGATGGCGCTGCAGTCTATATATATAGTATATATATAGTATATCTATTAGGGTGGGTGGGAGTGGAATTTATTTCTTCTACTGTAAGGTCATGCATAAACTCGCTCCCGACCCATTTCCTTTAAAATAGGATGTGATAGCGTTATATATTCAATATTGACTTTAAAAACAAAATTTTATAGACTTTTGTCTGACAAAATGACAAGATATTACAGGTTTTCATGAAATCAGAATACATCATGGGCTTTTATAGAAAAATCTAACTATCTAGTGTCCATCAATATGCATCTTGCTCAAAACACATTATGAGGCATGGTTACTAGACGACCGTTGCAGGCAAATGTCGAGACACAATGAGGGTGTAGTCATGTTTAGCCATAGTATATATAGACAAGCTTCAAGGGTGGGCGTGGCACCTAAAAAAAAAAAAAAAAAAAAAAAAAAAAAAAAAATTTTTTTTTTTTTTTTTTTTTTTTTTTTTTTTTTTCAAAGAGTATTTTTTTTATTTATGTAGCCATGTCATCGAAATTCATATCATCCCAATCAATATCGTACAAGCTCATATCTCTCATGTCGTGTAAATTGCTAGGAGTTATGTCATTAACAAAGTCGCTGCAATCTTCATTTTGTGGATATTCCGACATAGAATTATCCATTTGAGAGTCAATACTCAGATCGATTCCTAAATTCATATCGATGGAAATATTCGAGTCAGTATTTGAAATCAAGTCTGAATCAATATTTGAATCGGCCTCTAAATCAGTAGCACTGTCCATATCTAAGTCGGCTCCAGGATTACCGTCCAAATTTAGATGTGATCTATACAGCTGATCAATAGATCTAAAAAATGTGAGATAATCCAAGTCAACGTAATCATCATTTGAATCTTCTGAAGAATTACTGGACAACTCTTCATACGGTATTTTTCTGCAAACTGGGCAAGTACTTTGTAATTTAAACCAGTCCTTTACACATGCTTCATGATATGTATGCTTGCAAGGTAAAATTAACACTTCTTCATTTAGAGAAAAGGCTTCTGTACAAATAACGCAATTCTTATTAAATTCAATTGAATTTTCATCCAATTTTACAACAGTCAATTTCTCCACAACATTATTCGAAAGGGGATTTGTTATCGGAGGGTCGTCAGAGTCATCAGGTGCATTTTCAAAAACAGAAAGGTATATTCCATACAAAACTGGAGTTCTCGCGATAAATTGCATAAGGCGTTCAGTGATTTCATAAATCTCAACTTGACTTTCGAAATTTGTATTTCTACGATCTAAAAATGCATATGCTCTTGAAACCTCCTGGTCATGATCTGAATACGATGAAGCAGTTGCGCTTAAATATTCCATATCTCTAGTGCATAAGATTTTGACTCTTACTATAGAAGAAAACAGTTGATAATGGTAAATCGTTTATGAACGCGCTTATTTATATAGGCTCGAAGTCATGTCAAAAAAACGACCTTGAAAAAAAAAAAAAAAAAAAAAAAAAAAAAAAAAAATTTTTTTTTTTTTTTTTTTTTTTTTTTTTTTTTTTTCACAGTTGGTTGGTTGGTTGGTTTAACTAGATTTCTTCAACTACCGGCTCATTTTTAGACTTTTCTTCCACTGCCAAATGATTTTCAGTTAGGTAATCGACAGCTAGTGGAAATGAAATAAAATTTCTAGTAAATAATGATTTTCTTTGAAAAATAACCATTTCATTTATCGTGCCACATATTTTGTATGAACTATCACCAAATGTAGTTCGACTATGTATTTCCATGCTAAAAATTCCCATAAAACTTGGCATTTCTGTCATTATGGATAGTAGTTTTGACGTACAAGTATTTTCAAGCTTAGCACCATCATATTTTTTAATATCTAATACGCACCAATTTTTTGGTTCAATGTTGATATTAAAATGTTGATGATATTTCCTACAGCAATAACATAGATCTGGATTGCACGTTCTATTAAAAAATCGTCCGCCAGTGTGTAATTTTTTATCTTCGTCTTCGCGCATAGATAGGCCAATAACGTCTAAAGGCTCACAGCTTTTTGCAACGATTGAATAGTCATCCGTTCTATCCGATTTTTGAAGAATCCATTCACCTACAACTAATATACGGTAAATATTTTGACGATCTAGAATCCTTCTCACAAAAGCGACATTCTCAGCTCCACACGCATGCCCTTTACTATATCTAACCTTTTTATTAATGTGGTTTTGATACACCATAGAATTTTCTAAAGTTGACTGCCAGTCGTAAGTAATTAAATTCAATGCTTTAGTTTCGCCAACTAAGCATTCCACTTCATTTTTAAGAATATCGTTATTTAATATACCATTCAACAAAATATCATATTCTGAGGCCTCCATTATCTTGATTTAATGATAAATATTTAATTTGAAAATTGTAAATATTACTCTTGTCTTACGATTTTTTAGCTGGTACAAAATAACAATTTATCTTTGTTTATTTTTGCATCCAACTCTTTATCTTCAGCCCACGTAAATTTTCTTTCTGAAGACATTAATAGATGAGCGTGCAACTTTACGCTATTTATCATATATTCGACAGCCAACCAAGACAATTTTGGATTGACAAGTCTTATGAAAAAGTAATAAATTTCTACCATAGTAATTTCGTACATAATACTACTCCTGCATGCAAACTCGCTGGCCAGTGCCTCTATAGCTTTCGTGATACGATCTCTTTCTTCGGTTTCAGTAAACAATTCGATTCCTCGAAACTGAATCGCTAACGGCATTAGTAAACTCTGGCCACTCAAATAATAAATGTATCCATATTTTTCTTTCTCTTCCAATAATTTTGAGATATATTTTCGTGCCGCGTCGCGGAGTTTAGGATGCATGACCATTTCCAAAGAAACATAAAATTCTATCGGCCATTTACCAAGTCTCGGATTTAAAATTCTAATGACTTGATCTAAGGATTCCTTTTGAACGAGTTCAGATAACAATTCGTCGACGGGTAAACGACAGCTCGCCAATCTTTCATACATGCTACTTTCTTCTCCATAAAAGAGATCGGGCTAAATTAGCAATCCAAAATATAAACAGAGCCGCCATAAAATAAATAATGTACCATAGCCATGGAAAAATAGTTTCGATACCGGACCAGAGAGTCGAGCCGAATTGAGATGCGTAATGGGATAAGGCGTCTGCCACCGTCGGTCTCTGGCACTGCATGGTCTCGCTAGGCAAACAATTTACGTACTGACAATCGCAGAGACGACAACAAGATTGTTCTTGGTCCGCGTCAAAATTTTCGCAAGCATTAACCATTTTATCGGCTCCATCACAGAATGGAACATTGTCCAATTTATCTTTTTGACAACAACTCAATTGTTCGTATTTGCATGTGGAACCGTCCGCATGTCTCTTGAAGCAACCCGAATTGGATTCTATATAATTCCAAATGCTAGCTACGCCTACACCGACAGCCGTCCCGGTAGCTGCAACCGCTAAACTTTTTTTACTGAAAATTACTTTAATAGCCTTTTCCAATTTTTTACTTTTCGTGACGAGCGCTTTCAAGCCTTGTTTGGTTCTGGCCACGACTTTAAACGGTCTGAAACGAGTCGAAACACGTTTGGGATGAAAATTGAACTTGCGCATGAGGAAGGACTTGATTCGATAAAATAAGGTGTATTATGTCAAAGCTAGAATCGACCGTATGTCTCTTTAACGCTTCAAAAAACGAATGCAAAGGTCGCAGGAGAGCTAATATCCAGATGCTCATATGCTCAAATCATTTAAAAGAGTATTTTGGCTTGGAAATGGCAATGCACTTGCAAGATCATCCAACTAACGTAGCGTACGCAGGAGCATTTTTACGGCCAGTCCAAAACAGGGGCTACTTTCCAGAAAATACGGTCATCGTACCCACCAAAGATTTTTTCGATAGATATTTTCGTCCTGAAGAATTCGATGATCACAGACAAGTAGATTCGGTGCGAAATTATCAAATGAATCCTGTCATTGTCGAAAACGTACGGAAATACAGTTTGATTGCTGGCAAAAGTAATGATGACAGATACATATACGAACTGTATAGAAATTTCATAGACGTTAAGATTGACTCGGCACCGCATCACGAAACGTATACTAAACACTTAAACTCGCATATTCGCAGTAAAAGATCAATTTCTGAATCCTATATCCAAGATCAAACTATACATAATATTATGAAGGATTTTTACATTTACGATGAAAATGCTGACGCGTTATGTTTAAATGATTTAGAAATCTCTTTATCTATGAAATATTTCTTATATAATTTACATTTTGCTGAAGCTCAAATTTCGTATACAGAAGAGAAATTTCCAAATTTTCTATTTCCGAATTGTGAATTTTTAAAAGGTATCGGTTTAGTAGCAACCAAAAATGTTAGTTTCCCCCTGTGGTTCGTAATAAAAGGTTATTTTGTCACAAGTCAAATTTATTTAAATTCTATTATATCTTTGATTAAGAAAGACATTTCACCAAAAAATTTCACACAAAACGACGTGCCGTCACAATTTGCTTTATCGGATGCTATGAAAAGTGGAACTCTTTGTTAGAAGAAACACTAACGGATATTGTGGGCACGTTAGCCATTCTATATATATATAGTTAAACAAGCCGTGAAAAAAAAAAAAAAAAAAAAAAAAAAAAAAAAAAAATTTTTTTTTTTTTTTTTTTTTTTTTTTTTTTTTTTTTTCAAGGCTGGTTGGTTGATATATATTTATAATGCTAATTGAATTAAGTATATTTTCAAAAATGAAGATTTAGACTTTGAGTTGACTATTGCAAATTCGACCAACTTTAGAAACGTAATCTTAAAATAAAAATATTTTTGAAAACTAATCGTGGAATTGTGATTCTTATTACATATACATAGTAAAATAAGCAATTTATTCAGTCGTTTTTTTTTCAATTTAAAAAAAAATGAAAATTTTGACAGAGGTGATGGCACATCAGCAAATTTAGATAAACTGTTACTTTAGCATGATATATAAAGGCTAGCTAGAATCAATCAATCAATCAACCAGCATAAAAAAAAAAAAAAAAAAAAAAAAAAAAAATTTTTTTTTTTTTTTTTTTTTTTTTTTCAAGTATATATTGTTTACGTATTTTATTAAACGTCATCATAAAGCCACTGGGATATATAACTTTCACCCTCATCTACTTTTCTTTTCTTAGAATCCGAGTCTAAATCATTAGAATTTCTCTTGTTGCCTACATCCACATCATTCAAATCAATGGTATCGTGACTAATTTCAGTATTTTCCAACTCAATAGTATTTTCTAAATCAAAAGGTTCATAAGATATCCCTTGTTCATCTAGTTTCGAATCATTTGTTAGCTTTTCCAAATCAAAAGGTTCATTTAGTTTTGAATCGTTTAAAACCCCTTCCAAATAAACGCCAAACTCATCATCCGTTTTTGACGATTCTACCTCCTTAGTCTTCGTTGAAGGTTCAGCCTCCTTAGCCTTCATTGGAGGTTGATTATTGATTTCTGTTATGAATCCTATATTAGCTGTTTTAGAAGCCATTAATTTTCTTTCCTGAAATCCGATGAAATCTAAAATAGTTCCACTAATACGTAAAAATTTTTGATTATTTTGAGTATTATAGCGGTATCTCGTATTAATTTTTATTTTTAAGATGGCTACAAACGTGTCAGTAAACGTAGATTCGATCATACTATGAAAGCGATTCACGACTTCATTTCCAGTAAATACACTGGTGTCCAGTATGCATGGTTGAGATCTTAGATCTATGTTATAACCTTTTGCTTTGAATTCACTTGCACGTTTACCGCATTCATGGCAATTCAACACACCACTACATTCTTGAAAAGAAAATTTAAAATCGTTAGAAATTTGAAGTGAAGGATCGAGATCAGATGTCATCGCACGCGCAATTAAACGTAATGGTTCTGAAGCCATAATACTTAAATGCAATTTGGGATTCAGACCGCCATAAGGTTTCATAAATTTACAGTATGCAACGACAGCAACTTTAAAATTTGGGCGCTTGGATTCTTCATATTCATAATTCAGCGTCACATAAGGTGGATTCCATAACCGTTTGCCGTCGGTGGCATAATCTTGAAAGGTCACGTTATTTTTCAAACGAGCTACCCAATCTTTAGATATAAGATTTAAACAGTCTTTATCCAAAATAGAGTCGATACCCGCAGACAATTGCGGTTTTTCCAAAACCTTTGACACGAGATCTAAATAGCTATCCATGTCCTTGTATTATAGTTAAATGAGTAATGTTAGAAAATGAGATTTGTCAGCTGCTTATATAGGCGCTATCAAGGTCACAAGGTTACATTAAAAAAAAAAAAAAAAAAAAAAATTTTTTTTTTTTTTTTTTTTTTTTTTTTTAATGTGTGTGTGTGTATGTATGTGTTAAACTTATTTGGATTTTTTATTTGTCTTCTTTTCGTCTTCATATTCAATAGGTGACCCATTCCATCCAAACTTAAAAATATCTTCTATTTGTTTGGCCGAATTGCCTTTAAATCTATCCGATCGCTTTCGAACGACTCGCCCATCGGTTATAGCAATTTCATACACGCATCCGTCTTCTAAATTTTTCTCGTAAGATTTAATTCGACCTTTTGGTAAAAGAAAATAGCCTGTATAATATACCAAATCCACAGAATGCTTAGTTTTGAATTTATAAACTATATCCTTTCGCACGTCGTGTATAATTATCCCATCGACTTTAAAAGAGGGTTTACCTAACGCATTCTTATCGGAAACATATTTTTGGACAAAATAGCCTTCGACCAATTTCATACGTGGTAAATATTCTGTCAAAATTTCTCGTCGGCACCAGCTAGTAGTATCATGTCCCATATATCTATAGACATCCAACAAACATATGGCTCCATTTTCTAATTTTTCTGCAGCAAATACCAATCCGTCACCTAGACTGATATCGCTACGTACCACGCATTCGTGCCCTTCCCATTTTTCTTTGATTCTGTCTCGATAGCTGAAAACGAGCCCGAAAATTCCATCCAGTTTATGAGCATATAAATAGGAATTACCTTCCAAAATTGTTGAAACGCAAGTGACTGGTTTTCGAAAAATATTTTCGTTGGATTCGTAAGGCGGAATTGAATAACGATTCATGGTATGGTAAATGTTTTTATATTTATCGAGAGAAGGAGTTAAATTATTAAAATACAATAAAGGTTTTTCAAACGTACCATATTCCCATTCGAACACCAAACAATGTTCCAGTCCATTTTGAAACGAATAGAGTTGGGCTCCAGAATCGATTTTGACAAAATCTCGAGTTTGGACTGTAATAGGGTCTTGAAAATTTCCAAGTTGATGCAAGAAATTTTTACACGTTGACGTATTCCAGAGTCTGTAAGGTGTTTCGATAGAACAAACCCATCTAAACCAGACACCGTCATGATAAACTGTTTGAGTAGATTCTACGCGTTTCGTATCCCAATTATCGTCTTTGAAACGAAAATGAGGCTTTATATAATAAACTATTTTCTTTTCGGTCGAAATGCCCAATTCTTGAAAAAATTCTTTGAAAGAAGACAAACTATGAACTACGAGTCTGAATTCGTATTCATACATTATAGTATCGGTTATAAAGTTGCTGTAGCTGAACGCTGGCTCGAACTATCCAAGAAAATCTAAAATGTACCACTAACAGTAAGACGCCTAGACAAGCTAATAACATCAGCGGCAGTTTTCTAACGTTACCTCGTATAACTATATATAGGATTGGTATTAAGATTACGGGACCAACCATAGACAAAATGACTGTATAGGCGATTCCCTTTTCGAGAGATCCAAATGAACCTAGACTCTGGTCGTCCACTTGTAGAATGCTTTCAATTTGATCCATGTCATAAGCTTTATTTATACAGAATCAACCAATCAACCAACCTTAAAAAAAAAAAAAAAAAAAAAAAAAAAAAAAATTTTTTTTTTTTTTTTTTTTTTTTTTTTTTTAACTTGGGTTGGATGATGTAATATTTAAGCAGTTTTTATTCCTTCCCAACCATCGTGATCTTCTATCCATGATTTCAATGTCTCTTTTACTATTCGTACAAAAGCTTCATATGCTGCATTCACCCATGCTTTCGGTTTATTTTGACGAATACACATGATAGCAAATTCTCCAATAAAACAGAAAAATGCTATAATTCGACTCCAAGTTATGCCTTCACCAAAAAGCTCGTTTGCTACGGTTACCAAAGCAGAATCTACAGCATTTTCGTCATGTATATTCATTTCTGCACAAAGCCTTTCCATTTCTGTCTTATAAACCAATATAAATTCATCTAAGCTATTTGTTATAGAGTTTAGCACTTCTTTTTCTTTTTCATTTACAGACTCAATAACGTTAAATGTATGGTATTTTTTCAATAGATGTGAAAACGTATTATCGAGAATAAAATCCATGCGGATGACATCTTTTGCCGAGGGGAAATATGTATCTAATACATATTTAATAAAGTCTGGTTTCGATAATAGAACTGGAGCCATTTTATACTTGCTGTTGTCAAAGTTTAGACGAAGGCAGAAGAGAGAATGGCTATTCGATCAAATGCCAGAGCTTATATAGTCAATCTGGAGGCAGGATATTGCATAACTCAGTTTCTACGAAAACAGGATGAGATAAGGCTTTTTATAGAATTATTGTCGCTGGATATTGCATAACTCAGCATAACTCAAAGCATAACTCAATACTTTAGCATGATATATATATAGGTTAGCTAGAGTCAATCAATCAATTAACCAACCTTAAAAAAAAAAAAAAAAAAAAAAAAAAAAAAAAATCATTGTCCAGCAATGCTTATTTGCGTCTATAAAAATCTTTACTGCATCCTGTTTTCATAGCAAATGAGTTATACAATATCCTGTTTCCGCGACATCTATAATAAGCCTTATCTCATCCTGTTCTCATAGAAACTGACTTATGCAATATCCTGCATCCTGTCTTCAGATTGACAATATCCTGTTTCATCTATAATAAGCCTTATCTCATCCTGTTTTCGTAGAAACTGACTTATGCAATATCCTGTCTTCAGATTGACAATATCCTATTTCATCTATTATAAGCCTTATAATGCTAATTAAATTAAGTATATTTTCAAAAATGAAGATTTAGACTTTGAGTTGACTATTGCAAATTTGACCAACTTTAGAAACGTAATCTTAAAATAAAAATATTTTTGAAAACTAATCGTGGAATCGTAATTTTTATTACATATACATAGTAAAATAAGCAATTTAATTACTTTTCAGTCGTTTTTTTCAAATTTAAAAAAAAATTGAAAATTTTGCAAATTTGACCAACTTTAGAAACGTAATCTTAAAATAAAAATATTTTTGAAAACTAATCGTGGAATCGTGATTCTTATTACATATACATAGTAAAATAAGCAATTTAATTCAGTCGTTTTTTTTTCAAATTTAAAAAAAATTGAAAATTTTGTAAATTTGACCAACTTTAGAAACGTAATCTTAAAATAAAAATATTTTTGAAAACTAATCGTGGAATCGTGATTCATATTACATATACATAGTAAAATAAGCAATTTAATTACTTTTCAGTCGTTTTTTTTTCAAATTTAAAAAAAATTGAAAATTTTGACAGAGGTGGTGGCACATCAGCAAATTTAGATAAACTGTTACTTTAGCATGATATATATAGGCTAGCTAGAGTCAATCAATCAATCAACCAACCTTGAAAAAAAAAAAAAAAAAAAAAAAAAAAAAAAAAAAAAAATTTTTTTTTTTTTTTTTTTTTTTTTTTTTTTTTTTCCAAGGTTGGTTGGTTGGTTGATTGACTCTAGATAACCTATATATATATATATCATGTTAAAGCACTTCATTAAATTGCATGAAAATATTATAAAATAATTATATACAGAATAAATTTATGTTTTTAATGTATTTGATAAAACATTTTTAAGCTCTGAATCTTTTCTTTCACTATTTATCAAATTAGATAGGTGTCTTATAATCATGTCCACCACTGTATATATATAGATAAACGAAGTGATTGCAATAGGTAGATTTCTAAAGAAATCAACCTTAAAATCACCAAGGACGACATATATCAAATCTATACTTTAATGACTCTTAGCATTGCAAAAAACATTTTTTTTTTTAAAGTCATCTGTATTGAAAAGGTACAGCTTTAGTATGGGGCACCCTTGGCGAATTCATATATTTTTGGCCATTTTGGTAATGAATTGAAGCAGCTATCGCAACTGCATAAATATCATGGCGAGAAATGTCTGAACTACTTCGGTGACAAATTTCAAATTTTGCTAAGGAGACCCTATAATAAAGCAGCGCCCAAAATTGTATCAGCAATCGGCTATAAAATACTTGTATCTTCAATCGCGATCTAGAATAGCTGATCATTACGACATTACATATTCTTGTATTTCGGAATAAACCGCCGAATATTCTTTGAGAGGAAAGGATCGCTGAGGGTATAATTTTACCGTTAAAAAATTATACCCTCGTTTAACTATTTACTTGTTGCTAAATTTGTTTTCGGTAGGCAATAACAATTCCAATCTTTTACACTTTACATTATTATATGTCTCCCAGAAGGTTGCAACATAAAAACATATCGCACCAAATTGACTTTTATTGAAAAATATGTTAAGCAGTGGGCCACGTTGAATCATTACCATTTTATGGTTTGGTGAATAATCCTCTTTAACTCTACTCTTCATCTACTTCACCTATTTTATTTTGCTTTTCAGTGTTTTTCCTTTTGCCTTGAATACAGGTACTAGTTCTCTCGGGTAACTTACAAAGCCATCTTAGGGTTAATATCCAGTCGCAGTTTCCAGAGCTCAATCGGTGTCTGTTCTTGGCACCCTATAGACTTCACCCAGTGATAAAAGACAATCCCAAATTTTCAAACCTTCTATTATATCGCACTCCAATACCCTTTCGGCGCGACTCTAATTTGCATTTCCATTATAAAAATCTAAAGTTATTTATAGTCTTATTTCATAATTTTTTCGCGACAAAACCTTTATGTGAAAATCCAGTCTTGAAACATTTTAATCGCACCCATTTCTTTATTAGACAAATTCTACAGAATAAAATCCAGTTCCAGAGTGATGTAAAGAAAAAAATTAAGTTATAATAGTTATAACAAAATGAAGTATTTTCCTTTCGAAAAATAAGAAATTATTTTCAATGGTTACAATTAAAATTTTAGCATATTTCACATAACACGCGAAACTCTTTGCTTGATTTGAAATAAAATTATTTCTACTAGCAAACAGGTGCTGATTTTTAATGTACAGTCGGGGGAAAAAAAAAAAAAAAAATCGCAGCACTCGCTGTAATTTCATTAATAATTGACGCAGAAAAATTTAATGGACACCATTCAACAGGAAATTAAATGCACTTTTTGAAAATGCTGTGGAATTTTAAATTAGGGGTTATCTTCATATTGAAATGAGCTCCAATTTTGATTTTGTCAATAGCAACACTCAATTTTGACTTCGTATTCGAACTTCTGAGAGTCTGGCAGTGCAGAAAAGTATACTATTTGTATACTTTATCTTTAGTATTTATAGAGTTACAATAAAAAATGTGTTGGGGGTTATCTGTAAATGTAGGAAAATAAAATTAAGATCCTATTAGAAATAGACAAAATTTTTATGCTTTACACCGGAAATCTTTCAGGAAAAAAAAGAAATATAAAAATTAAAAGATTGACATTTTACCAGTTCTTTAATTATCCTGAATTCAGTTTCTTAGATTTGTATATACTTCAGTACTTTTAAAAATAATTTTAGGTCTATTTAAATACATTACATTTGTGATTTTGTCCAGACTGTACTCTTTGAAAAAAGTGCAATAGTTTTCAAGTGTCTATCATGGCTGTAATAATCACCAATAAAGCTTAAATTTTCTTTCGTAGGTGTAACATAAAATACGAAATGAAATAATATATATATATATATATACAACAACGCATAAAATAAACCTTTTCGGATAAATTATTGTAAGGGTTCATGAAGTAAATATTAAACAATTTTAATTGCAATTACCAGTTTTGGGTTAGTTGAACTCTCTGGAAATGTACGATTTGTTTTATAATTTCTTAATTAACCCTTTTGCAACTACTGACGTAGATTCACGTCATTTAAAAATCTGTAACTCTCTTAGTGGGCGTTTCTTTCGTAATTTTTGTGTTCCTTATTTCTTAAGTGCTTACCCAGTGTTCATATTTTTGCAATAAAATATACTATGGATAGAAATATATTGATTATATAGAATATAATTATACTGTACATCCATTTGTAATATAATTGAGAATACAGAAAATTTGTTCTGAAATACTTTATTTTGAGAGAATAGGCAGATATTACTGTAAAAATTACAAAATCCTGAGGTCACAAAAAGTGTTAAAAAATATATTTATAAAAATAAAAGTATATTTAAATATATATATATAAAGTTAAAATATATTATTAAAATTTTAAAGACTCAAGTATCCTTAAAATAATAATCCTCCCCCCTACAAAATAAATAAAAATAAAGCAATACATATTAAGCAAATGATTAAGCCTTTAACTATAACGGTGGTTAAGAAATAATTTTATAAGTCTGTCTTGCATTCCAATTCCATTCGTTTTTTTTTTTTTTTTTAATAAACATTTTTTTACATTTACCAATTTTTATATTTAAAACAGTAAACCCCGCCTATTTAGTTATTTTTTTCTTCTAGTGTTCGTTTAAAAGATTCGAAATTTATAACCAGTAATCGATGAAGTAAATACCACTTGTGCATATTTTTGTCAACATAAAATAAGGGGTTTAACACAAATACTCAATGTCACATTTACTTTTCTTTTCTGTATTGAAGAACGATGAAGTCTGGGCTTGTTGTCTTTAGAAAGCAGGAATTCATAACACTAACACTAATGTCTAAAAATCATTATTTTTGTTTCATTTCTTTGCGTTTGACGTTGTTGTTATATAATTTGTCCAGTAAATAAAAAATGAAAATATTTTATTTAATTTTCTCTGTATTTTTTTAAGATTTGATTCGTTATCTCATGCAAAACGTCACAAGAGACGGCCCCCTAAACCACTCCAAAAGAATTATTTATATCTCGGAAACTAATAACTGGAATGAGCTGCAAATTTGCACACCCATATTTTTCAGCATTAGGATTCATTTTATGTAAAAATTAATACAGGTCATAATTCATAATTTTTTGTAATATGAATTTATTAATATTTTTCAAAATTAAAAATATTTTTCAGAATCAAAAGTAATGATGGATTATGTTTGGGTTTCTTCACTGTATCTCGTAAAAAGAAAATTATATTGATCAAGTTATTTTTTGTGAAGATATTAATAAAAGTTTGAAATATGACTTTAACATTAGCACCTTCAAACTTTGAACGCTTATAACTCTGTGAAAAAATAAGTAAAATATACAACCAATATACTTTTTCGTGTTGTCGTGGTCCCAGGAATTCAAATATAAAATAAAAATGGGGCATTACCATTGAAAAAAATCAAAGTTGGTGCGCGTTTTAATATGTAGACGACCCTCAATTCAAAATTTCAGTTCATTTTCTGAAACTACTCACAATTCCCAGTCGAATGATACCTATTACATTTTTCTACATCTATTAGCAACGAAATTACGTCGAGTGCTGCGTTTTTTTCCCCCGACTGTACATAATTTTAATAAAAAATTACTTAGATCTAACAAATAGAGCTGCCAACCTTAGTGGGGAAAAAAAAAAAAAAACAGGAGATTTTACATAATTTCAAGGGAGAAAAAAGGGAGATTTATGGTTTTGTGGAGAAAAACCAAACAAAATTATTTTATTCAATACATGGTACTTTTTTAACTGAAAAGACCTAATATAACTTTTGTTTGGTGATTTATATTTTGAACTTATTGGGGAAAAACAAATAGTTAACAAGTTCATTAACATAGTCAAAAAAAAACTTGCCCCAATCTATTCCCCCCCCCCCCATTACTGCCTTTGTAGAAAATAACCTACAAGCTGAGCTGTAAATATAAATAAAAATATTGTGTGTGACAATTAGCACATGAACAACAAGTAAAGAAAAGTTAAAAAACATAAGACTTTTTTCTTTTTGTATACATATTTATAACTAAATTTTCAAATTAAGTATTTGAATTTTAAATATCAAATGTGTCCTTAAAATTCAAATCTGCCCTCAAGAATCTAAAAAATGCTTTTTTTTTTTTTTTTTTTTTTGACATTTTTATTTTAAACATGCTTTATCAGATTCTATAACATATAAAAGAACAGAATTATTGAATATTTCTCACTCATGTAATTCCCCCCCCCCCCTTTTCATCTCTAACCATTGTCGATCAAACATTCTGCAGGAAGCCTTTTACTTTTGAATATTTATCCATCCACAATACTAATTTAAAACTTACTTTATTATGATATTCTAGAACCCACAAAGAATTAGAATTGTGTTTAATATTTCTTTCATGAACTACTTTTTACTAAAGGGCAAAACTGGGAAAATTCATTAGTGGCCAGTGGCCGGTACTGTCAGTTTTGTTAGTAGCCACTTTTTTAAGTTAGTGGCCACTTTTTACATAATGAGACTATTTCTTTCAGATTGCAAAAAGCTTTGTCACCATTTTGTGTTATAATAAAATTAACACATGGACAATGGAATTGTAATTTGTAATTTCGCTCTTTTTAAAAATCCTAAATTGCACATCCTAAATTAAAATCTGTTTAAGGCTGTAATAATAACAGTAAAAGTTTTTATTTTTTAATTAATTAGTAGTAGTACTTTTTTTTTTCAAATTTATTTCAATGAAATAACCTGTTATCATTCACAATTCATGTTGATATTTTCTAGTAAATGAATCAGCCGATTCATCACCATCACTATAACTTTTACATGGTCATGTGTAAATACAGTTAGCAATTTTATTACTTTTCTTATTTCTAAAAAAAAACCACCTTTTTAAATGATTTTATTTCACTAGAGTTAAAGTATTTCCTCTTAAAAAGCATAGATATAAAAACTTAGCTGCTTAGTTAAAAATAACCTACTTAGCTGCCAAATTTGCAGCTTTAAAAATAGGGAGATTTCTACTTGAAAATAAAAAGGAAAAATGAAGATTTCTACTATAAAGAAAGTAAAAACGAAAAATTTTGAAAAATACACATTTAAGCCAAATCAAATTTTGATGCACACATTTGCCAAATAGCCTACATGGGTTAAATATACACTAAATACTATGGAGAAAATAATAATAGAAAAAGATTGTGCTTTCCAGGACATCTGATCGTTGACTGCTAGTTGAAAATGGAGAGGGGGGGGGGGATAAAAAAAATACATGAATGAGAGTAATTCTATCCCTTAATAGGTTCTAGAATCCAGTTAAGCAAGTTTAAAATGAATATTTACATTTATGTTATGGATAGAGAAAGATTGGAAATCACAAGGCATCAGTGGAGTATGGGATTGCCAACTGTTAGCGGTTTATAGATTCTAGAATCTAATAAAGCAAGTTTAAAATAGATATTTTATATTTATGCAGCAAATGGAGAAAGATTAGAAATTATAAAATCTTTCTGCAAGCTATGTGATCACCGATCGTTAGGTGGAGGGAAAGGGGGTCCAAAAAATTATATGAGTGAGAGATATTAAACAATTCTACTTCTTTATAGGTTGTAGAATATAATAAAGCAAGTTTAAAATGAACATTGACATTTATGCCATGGATGGAAAAAGATTGGAAATCACAAGGCTTCGATTGCCAATCGTTGCACGATTTTTAAAAACTTTTAATGATCACAAAAGTGGCGATCGATGCATAATTTTTAATCGCCATCTTTTTTTATTTAGTCGCCATGTGGCCGGTGGCGACTGTTAATTTTGCCCTTTACTTTTTACCCCCCCTTTTTTTCCCCGTTTTCCAAAAACACATGTTTTATTGTGTTGATGTGCATTATTCTTTCAGTTTAATTTGTCATTTTTAAAATATTTTGTATAGTTTTTTCCTGTGAGAATTATTTTTCATTTGAAATAAATTTTATGAACGTACATTTGTATAAATTTCCCTGTGCACATTATTTTTCTTTTAAAATTAATTTTATGAACACGCATGTTTCCTCTTTTTTTTTTTTTTTTTTTTTTTTTTCTGCACTCTCATGCCTGATTCTTGCATTATTCAGTGAAATTTAGAATGTGTCAGGGAAAATTTCAGGTCTCAACATCTTCTGCATCCCTTAAATGTGTGTGTGGTGATATTTAAATAAGAACACAAGAAGATGCCTGTCTATCTTTTATTCACAACAATTAATTTATATCTGATGTTACTCCATATGCCTCCATGTGAATAAAGTAAACAAGCTTGAATAATACCTGAAAGAAAAAAAAAAAAAGAAAAAATTAAGAGCAAAATTATGTCAAAAATTTTTCAATTGCACAAAATAAAGACAATTTACACATATGAAAAAAAAATAATAATAATAAAACAAAAATAAACTTTACTTATTCAGCTTAATATCAATGAAAGCAATTTGCATTATTATTTGAACCCATTGAAAGTTTCTGCTATTATTGGATAACTGTAATAATACAACATAAAATACTCATATCAAAACTGATAAAAGATGTATAGTCATAGTGTAACCATGTTTCTCAATATTATTTTTAAGGACGTGTCCAATGGCTTGGAGAGTGCCAAATTAACCTACAGGTTGAGATTTGGTAAACATCTTGTCATTCAACATTCTCTTGCCACCAGGGTTGGGTTTTTGACGTCAAAAAGTGGTTTTTGGCATGACAATGGTTAAAACCTGGTTTAAACCGTCAAAACCCTGTATTGTCAAAATCTATAAATGAGCTAGAATCAAGTTAGAAATAGAATTTAGTAATATTTGCATACCTGCCAACATTTGAAAATGACAATTAGTAGCACACCAATTTTAAAAATGGATTGGATGGTTGGTTGGTTCATTTTTATCATGCAACACACGAATCCTAAACAAATGTATATTACCGTATTTTCTTGTGTATAATCCACGGGGTACTATTTTCAGCCCTGATGAAAAATTTTCCATAGATAATATGCACTACCGGCTTTTATTTGCCACAGCAATCCAGCCACATTATGTTAAAATGTTTTTTTACCCCCCCACCCCTCAGATTAAATATTTTTAAAGATATTATTTTTATTGAAATAATTTGCATTAGTGTCCATATATAATGAAAGACTGTACTATTTAAGAAACAAACACGATTTATGAAATCAGGTGTAAAATAATTTTATTCTAGATTTCAGAATTGCTCTTTTTACACTATATTCAACCAGTTATTAAAATTCAGCAAAAATGCTAGCCAATCAATAAATATTTTTGTTGTGTGTTTAATTATGTGCATAATTTTAAATATAAATTATATTTATTGCAAAAAAATTTAATCTTAGCATTGGTATAATTATTTTTAAAATATTAAAATATAAATATTAAACACATTCAAAGGCTTCTGCAGGCGTTTGATCATAGTTTGTTAAGGGAGGGGGGGGGGGGTAAAAAAAACAGTCAGAAATATTGAACAATTCTACTTCTTTATAGGCTCTAGCATCTAATGAAGTAAATTTAAAAAGAACATAGGATTTATGTTGTGGGTGGAAAAAGACTAGGAATCCCAAGGTGCCACAAAGCGTTTGTTTGCCGATTGTTAGGGGGTGGGGTGAGGTGCGAGGGGGGACACAAAATAATACACGAATGCGAAATATTTAACAATTCTATTTATTTATACATTCTAGAATCAAATAAAACAAGTTTAAAATGAAAATTGACATTTATGGAGTGGATGGAAAAAGATTGAAAATCCCAAAGCAAAACATAGTCCGAAATGTTGCAGTTTTGGTGCTAGATAAAAATTCGTAATTTTGAGCCGATTTTCGTAGCATCGTAGTTTACGGCCCAAATTCGTAGCAACTACGAATTATTCGTAGTAGTTGGCAGGTCTGTATTTGCCATATATACAAGTGAATATCTAAATATTATGTTGTTTATAAATTAACAAATCTTAAAACAATTCGTAGATAATTTATAAAAATTTAGGTAAATTAACTGGTTTATAACCTAAGAAATATATACAAAGTATGTATAGACATATTTTGTATGTTTATTTATATTAATATTTATGAAATTCTAAAATTCCAATGTTACTTATGAATTTTCACATAAGCCATGAAAACACAGGAATACAGAACTTTTTTTTCTTTTTTCTTTAAGTAAAACATAATATATGTGGGCAGTAAATTAATGAATTTAAAAATAATTATATTTACAATCTGTATGTATTACACTTTATCATTTATTAATAAATTTTTATCTATTTATTATTATTATTATTGGGTTGTTCGATAAATGTCGTTTTTTAAAACCTACTCTTCTAAAAACCAAGGCTTCTTCGAACGTGGAATTTTTCAACTTACCGAAAAATGGCAAAAGGTCATCCAACAAAATGGTCAGTATATCATTGATTAATGTTTGTTGTTAATATAAATAAATTCACTTTGAAAAACATGGAAAAAAAAAAAAAAAAAAAAAAAAAAAAACGACATTATTTATCAAACAACCCAATATTATTGATTGTATAACTATTTGTACTTATTTACAGCGCTGACTATTGGTGTTTGGTGTTTTGGGAGTAAGGCTGATTGACTACTCTAGGGTCTTAGGCCTAAGAGGGAGTGCCCTCCGAAGGGGTCTTTCTAAAGGGTCCTAACCTGTATTTATGCAAATTTCAGAGAAAACCATGAAAAACTCTGAACATCAAGGCCGACGAGCGTGCCCTGGGATTGAACCTGGCACCTCACGTCTACCAGCTTTGAGCGTAGAACCGCTTGGCTGCTGGTGGGTCCTACAGCTTAGACTAATAATTTTTTTAAGAATCTGTACGAGTAAATATTAAATTTATTGCAACTTATACATATCCAGAAAGCATTCATATTTTTCTTGTCTCACGGTAATGATAAGAATTTCAGACGCAATTCAAGCTTGCTTAATATTCAAAATTATTGCTTTTTCTTATAAACTTGCAATATCAGTCATTTAAAAAAAAAAAAAGGGTTATACTTCTCTATAAAATATTTAAATACAAAATATTAGGCTATGCATTTTTATTTTAAGGATTAAATACATAATACTAAAAGCACAATACTAAATATATATATATATATATATATACACACACACAATGTTATATTGCAAATAAAATGATTTATCAATCAAAATGATCTGTCAATGTTTTATAAATCATGAATTTTAGAAGCCTAAATTTTTGTTTTTATATTAATCAAAATGTTATAATGATTCTCCAAAAACATTAATATGTTTACCTTTTAAAGCATACTTATTAATAATATCATCTTATTAAAAACAACTATACTTTTAAAGTATCACATAACTAAGTTTAACATATACTATATTAAGCATAATTATAAATAAATTTCATAATATATAAAAGTATCACAGCATATTTTGAATAGACATAGAAATAATTCATAATAAAATTTTAAAAGTTTTGTTTTTTGTATTAATCAAAATGTTGTAACAATGTGTTTTTCAAAGAACATCAAATCTATTTACTTGTTGAAAAATCTTTATAAACTATATTTTGTTAAACTAAGTTTTATATGACAAATTATAAATATATGTTTTTGACACGACGGTTTTAACCATGGTTTAAACTGTCAAAAACCTGCCAACCCTGCTTGTCACTATTTTCTTCTCTCAATCACCCCTATTTTATAAACACTGGACTCGTTGAGTCAGCACTTGCACAGAAGCTTCCATGGTCTCAAGAGAAGTGGTTTGGTTAAAGAATAAACAGTCTTCAACCCTAATTCAAGTGTTACAAACCTGAACTGAAAAACTTTTCAATTCTGAGTCAAAATACGACTGCTATAAGCACAAGAATATGTCACAGAACTACACATCTCAGTAAACAAGACTAACAAAAAATTGTAATTAAAAGCATAATTTTCTAATGACTTGTTTAAATTTAAACTAGATCAAAAGAAACAGAACATAATGGACATACCAAAAATGACATGATTTTGAGAGGGGGGGGGGCTGAATGTGACAGAAATGTATCATTTGCAGCTTTATGCCTGGGATACCAGATTATTTTATACTACCAATTTGTAAATTTAATTAACATTTTTGTCAAAAAGTAGCACTTCAATGCTATTTTTACTAGAGACCCTACATGATAGACTGGACATTGACCTGCCATGTTCGTTCAAGCTGTTATATGCCATACCATTACGCTCTGAAAATTTTTAAATGGCACTCTACAAAGCATCTTGTAGATAAAATGTTTTTACTAGATTTTAATTAAAAGAAAAGTGTCAGACAATGGTAAATTTAAGTTACATTCTACGGCGATCGCCTGGTTTTTGAACGAACGTCCACCATATTTGTTCAATCTCTCTCTCTCTATTCAGGGTCTTTAATTTTTACTGCTACAATGCCACTGTAAACATTTTTAATGATTATACTCTTTCATAAAGATTCACTAACAAATTCTGTAAAAAAAAAAAAAAAAAAAAAAAAAAACAGCTCTTGGAACCTGCAGTGCTATCTTTTTGCAGAAATGTTAACTAAATTTGCATTAACTTTTGAATAAGTTGCCTTCAGTCCTAAAAAATTTTAGGGAATTGAGATTCAACAGATTTTCTGAGAGCTGGGAGTATCATCATAAGGCAAACTTTTTAAAAAGTATAACTTGGACAAACAAAACATAAACAAAAAAAGTCTTAATGCATTGTATTGTAAAATAAATATTACTTCGACAATATATAAACTTATAGTAAATGCAGATGTAAAGAGTCCTCAGCTCTAATTCAAGTATCACAACTTGAATTAGAGAGCCATTTTTTTCAACACTGAGTCAAAATGACTGCTATGAGAGCAAGGATGTTAGTCATCATGGGACTGCACATCTAAGTAAACAAGACTTAAAAGTTAAAACATAGAAAATTGTAATTAAAAACAACTTATGAGAGACTGGTATGTTGTAAGATTAAACTAGATCAAAGAAGCCAGTTTTTTTTTTTTTACTTTATATATACAGTTTTCAAGTTCCCTGAATCCAAAATTCAGGTTTTTGGCAGTTGGTGGGATGTCTTATCAGCATATCCAGGGGTCGATTCAGGTAAAATTAGGGTCCCTTTTGTGACCTCTTCAGAAAATTCCACATTATAAAATGAGCCCTTTTGCATGATTTTGTTTTATAAAAATGATCCCTTTATTAAATGCTTTCAGTATTATTTTTAATTCTGCCTTAATTTGTTACTAAAACTATTAACTTGATATTAAATATTATATACAGTGATTCATTGTAAAAATGGAAGATTTTATACAATTTTTTATTTTTCACAAAAAAAGGGACCCAAAAATTAAAACCTGGATCAACCCCTGATATCTCAAGAATAAATAGTAGCAGGAAGTCCAAACTATCATACAAATATAGGGATGCTACTTAAACTATTTGTTAAGATCAAGTAAATGGTTCATTGTATAAGGTCATCCAAGAGAATTCAAATATATTATTGTCTACAGGGAAAATTTTTGGTAGGTACAATTTATTTAATAAGTATAAACTGAACAAAACAAAATGAAATATTGTTATATAAAAATGATATATATAAAAATGAAAACATTTTTATATACATTCATGCTTTTATTTAAATTCTTGTACTTTGTATATATTGTGTTTCTGTCTTCATTAAATTTTGTCATGTGCTACACTCAATACTCATTGGAGAATTAGTGTCCAAATGTTCCCTGTCATCGTTCTCATTTAAAATTGGTTTTATGGAAAAGCAAAAATAGTAAATCTTCCGTTTGTTTTACATGCTCTACCAAGCTAAGCTAGCAGCTAGCAACATAAAACTATATTTTGAAGTTACTAGTATTGTATTTAAGATTGTTCTATGTATCATCAACCCTTAAATGCATGATTTTTTATTGTTTATAACATTTGAATCAACTGGAAAATAGGTGTAGTTAATGGGAAAAAAAAAAAAGATTTTTTCAAAAACTTATTGATGTATTTTTATTTTTACATCATTTAAAAAAAAAAGTTAAAAAAAAAAAAAAACATTTTTTTACATAAATTTACCACTGTATGTAAAAATATTAATATAATTTGCTACTCTTACCTTGTTTCTACCTGAAAAAATTTTTTCCTACGTTTTTATTACTTTTCAGATAAATAATCTTAATTTGTAACATCTGCTAAAATGAAATTATACTCAGATAGCATACCAACAAATGAAAATTGTCACAGATAGAGATGTAAGGCAAGAATATTCTCCAAACTTTCAAATTTGGAGAATAATCGAGAATATTCTTTTTTTATATTCGCTTTACAATTAATAATTTTGGATTGGAAAATATATTTCTGATAAGTTCCGTTCCACAAACCAATTTTTCTAAACATTTAATACATAAACAATGCCATATGTTTACTCTTTAAATAGCTGGATAAATTCATTTTTATCTCATACAGATAAGTGTAAAACATTTTAAAGTAAAAATATAAATAATTAGAAATATTTTTCTTTAAATTCACCTTTTAAAAATAATATCTTTAACAGGAAGAAAAAAAAAAAATTCATTTAATGCTTTGTCTTGTTGTTTAATAACTTGGATTATCACTATATTTCATGTTCAATAATTTAAAAGATTTTATTTTTCAGCCCTAAAGAATTTATTTTAATACCTAGAACTAAATAAATTTAATCATTTCTTTAATCAATTTGATTATTTTATTAAAAGCAAAATTTCAAAAAATTCTAAATTTATACTTTAATACTTATACAGATCATACATTTTGAAATTGCCTGTTATTATAGCTTCTATAAGAATATTCTTGAGAATTTTATAACTCTAGTCACAGATAAAGAAAAACTGTTTCTAAACTAAAGATTTTATATTTTTGTTTGGAAATAATAAAATACTTTTGGTAAAATTAAAAAAAAAAAAAATACTATGCAAAAGTTACTACATAAAGGGATATGAAATTTTAAACATATGATGCAGATCTACATCTCTATGCATTTAAGGGTTAATATAGGACTATATTAATACATAATGTGGTATATGTACAAAATTTATAAAAGACATACAGGGCTACCAATAATTAAGTAAATAACTTTTTTAATTGTAAGTGGTTTTTTAATATACTTTACTATATTTTATTATGTCTAGGAAAACTGCTCAAAAATGAAAATAAATTTCACATACTCATACAGTAAATATAATATTCTCTGAAATTCAATTTTCAGCTCTGTTGTTTTGTATAACATTGTATTTTGAAGCCCCCTGAATACAAAAGTCAAGTTTTTAACTGTTGATCTGTAAGTATGTCTAATCAGCATCTATAATAATAAAAGAAGATGTTTGTCTGTCTGTGCATCTATACGTTCAGCCCCTACTGAACACAGAAGTATAAAATTTGACATATGGGTGCTCAGAAGCCTTCCCAAGTTGATAGTGAAAACAGAATTTAAAAATTTTAATTAGTTCCGGAGATATTAATTAAAACGTCGACCAATGCCTAATTAAAAAGCGAGCGGATCGTAATTTTTGCCCTCCAGCGTGTTCCTCGAAAGAGAAAGCAGAGAGAGAAAAATTTTGTGGTTTTTTCTAAAGCGATTGCTGCCAATCTGTTGGAAATATAAAAAATACACCTGTAATACGAGAAAGAGCATTTATTACCGATTCTTACGGTACTTTTTTTTTTTTTTTTTTTTTTAAATACGGATTTTTTTATATTTTTAAAAAAAGTTTTAAAAAGGGTCGAAAATTTCTCTTTTTCTCGACTGTCTTTTTTTAAACGCCCTGTACGACTGAGTAACTGTTCCATTTCTTAACAACTGGTATATTTGGAAAGGACATTTAATCCTCTTTCGAACCATATAAACATTTTTACAAAATACGGATTAGCGATCCATATTTTTAGATTTTACGAAACATCGATTTTTTTCGCAAAACATTTTATAACTCAAAAGCGTTTAGAGATAAATCATTTCTTTTTCTTTTGTATATAGATCTCGCTTCAACAATTGAATACCCAAAAGATTGAGAGAAAATTTCAAACACTGAATGAGTTATAATTTTTTTTAATTTTCAGTATCGCGGCAGTTTTTGATGAAATTCTGAATTGACGTTTCTGAAACTCTTGCAACTGACCTTGACAGAGAAGAGAGAATAAGATTCTTCAGTGCCAGGTGCTATAGGTTGGGAAAAATTGCTTTTTTGTTTTTCGCCCACGTGACAAAGTATACTGGAAATAAAAAAAGCAGTAACTAACGCCAACACTGTAAACGATAGAGAACATTCCATCATCCCTGCAGCATGGCAACACATCTTGCAAGAATCCGAAGTGAAGCGAAGTAACCACCACAGCATTCCGCGAGAATATAAACAGAAGGACGTTGACGCTTGCTTTGGCTCTGAGGATGGTCACGATTGTGACTGAAATTAATCAGCCAAAAATTATGAAAAGCTTATGTAAGGTATAATTTAATTTAACAATTAGTATGCTTTTCTTTAAAAATAAATGAAATAAAAAAAGCAGTTTTTGAATTTTTTCAATTTAAAATCGATCAAAAGCAGAACTTTGAAATTGCCCGTCATTATGGCTCACCTGTATGCAGTTAAAAAATCTGAAGTATAGCTTTAAAAATAAAATAAATAGATGTATATTTATTTATTTAAATTCATTTTTATTTCATCTGTTAATGACACCATTCACCAATTTCATCTGTTAATGAGTTACTTTTAACAGAATAATATTGATTTTTTTCTTTTTTTTTTTTTTTTTATGAATTTGGTTGTAAAAACGCAGTTTTGGAATGGATTTTAAGATGGATTTCAATCAGGGTTGGCAAAGTGGGCCCAGCCCAGAAAAACCCGCCCGGGTTTTTCTGGGCGGGCCCACCAACAAAAACAGTGGGTTTTTGTTAAAAATTATTTATAATTTACAAATCCCATCTATAAAGTATAGAAAATTCCTTACCTTTAAAGAAAAAACACTTATTTTTATTTTCTAGAAAATAGTATTAACCATAAAAAGTAACTACAGTTATAAATATAATAAAAGCAAGTTTATGTTCTATAATAGGTTCATTTTTCCTTTTCCTGTAAAACTGAACGATATATATTTTTTTAACAGCGGACATAAATGTTGTCCAGAATCAATATTTGTTTAGTTTTAAAACTTTATAATAATTTTAATTTTAGTACCAACATAATTATAAATCTAATAAAATAAAATTTTCTTCTATAACCGTTTCAACTATTAAAAAACTTAAAAAAAAAAAAAAAAAAAAGGGGGATAAAGCAGTGCAATTTATTTTTATAATTAAAACTAGTTAGCATAAGTGGACTCTGCTCAGTTCCCCATCATATATATGTTCTCATAAATTTCTAGTACAGGACATTCTCTTAACATGATTATCATGTTAAGAGAAATGAATCTGACCAAACACTTGACACAAAGACAGAATGAAATCCCCACCTAATAGGCTATCCACCGTTCACTTTGATATATTTATCTTATTCTAATCTATTAATTTATTTTATTAGGATCAATTTTGTAGTTTCGTTTTCATGCTACTATTTCCAATGCAACAATCCTCAAAATGCATATTTATATGGGATATCCCCCCATTTTACTATGTTGATAAAATCTTAAATTACGAGTAACTTGCAAAATTTTCCTATTATAATATTTGTAATCAATTATGTTCAAACAAGTATCAAAAATGTTATTTTGAAGTTGTCTGATATATTTATGATCCTCAAAATGGACATTTATGCTCAATTTTGCCATTTTAAGTAAATCGTAAATTCTAAATAATTTACAAATGTTTTAAATTGAAAAATTTATACTCTATGATATTCATGCCAGTACCCTAAATAATATTTCAAAAGTGGTCTGACATCTTTACGATGAAAATGTTCCTAAAAATTGATATTTATGTGAAATTTTGCCCTATACTGCCATGTTAAGAAACTCGTAAATTTCCAGTAACTTGCGAAAATTTCAAAGTAGCATGTTTCTAGTTGCTGATGTTCATTCTGATATCAAAACTCATATATTAAAAAACTGGTCTCATATTTTTTCAGAAAAAATTTTCCATTTAATACACGTTTAAGTAAAATTTTGCCCTATTCTCCCATGTTAAGAAAAACATACATTTTTAATAACTTACGAAGTTTTTTAATTCGAATGTTGCAAATGAATAGGGTTCTTGCCAGTGTCGAAAATAATATTTTAAAACTGATCTGACTTCTCAGTGACAATTTGTTCTTGAGATATCATGTACACAGACTAACAAATTTTGTCATTTTTCGGATTCCTCACACATGAAAATGTGTAAAAAAGTAAAAAAAAAAAAAAAAAACGAGGTCGAAAATTTTCACGATTACCTAAGTTCTCCATCTATAGCATGATGGGGAACTAAAAAATTTAAATGATATGTATTGTATTTAAGAATTTAAATTCTTTTATTTTATCAGTTATTGTCATTAAGAATATTTACATAGAATAAGCATACATTAAAATAAAATATAGCTTAATCTTACTAATTAACACTATTTTAATATTATAATCAAACCAATTTTTATTTCTAACATAAATATTAGATTAATTATTAATTAATAGTTTAATATAATTAGGTGTATTACAACTAATATGTTAAATAACATATCTAATATTGCAATGCAAATGTATTCAAACAAAAACCCACAAAAGCCCAGAAAAACCTGCAAAAACCCCAAGTGGGTTGGGTTTTTCTAGAAAAGCCCGGGTTTTTGCCAACCCTGATTTCAATAGATTTTAGATGGATTTCAATAGAAATCGTTAATCGCCCTTGATAGATTAGCCATTTTTAGTCTAAAATATATCATAGATATTCATTATTGTAATACATAATACATCATTCAAAAGATATTTTAAAGTATTTTTATTGCAGGCTATTAAAATGATATAAGCCATTCAAATTCTGCACGAAACTTTCGGAGAAAACTACAGAAAAACCAGAAAATTTTTATTCTTTTATATTTTAGTTTCAAATTCAGATTTTCGCTCACATTTCGTACTAATAATTTTTAACGATATATAGCCCAGAATTAAGCAAGTTTTGGAGAAAACCACAGATAAGTCAGACACAAATCCTTTTAAAAAATGTTATGCGGCGCCACAGGTGCCAGTGCCACCGAGCGGGACTCAGCTAAAGTCAGAAATTTGAAAGATCATAACATGGTGAGCGAACAGGCTGTTTCAGACATTGAAAAAGGAAGAGGGCGTCGAAGGTGCTACCGCACGGGAATTTACTGCGATTTCAATAAGCTATTTTCACGCTACATCGATAAGCTGTTATTAGACCTGAAACGTGAAAAAGGCGCCGCAGGTGCCACCGAGCGGGAGTTTCGTAAAGTCGGATTTTTCAGGGATCGCGAACCAGCTGGTCACCGAAGGCGGCTAGTTATGTAATAAAGCGCAGGAAATTCAAATTTGGTATAAGTTCATAATCAGATTACCACTGCCACTTGAAAAGTTTGATAAGTTCAAAAGAGTTGTGTATATGAAAGCCACCTGAATAATTTGGAATAAACTTTAAATTTAATAACATCTTTATTTTTTAAAAATAAATTTAGGTACTATAGTTACCAATTTTCTGTGTATTATATGTTAAAATAGTCCCCAAAGCCTAAACCTAATTTAAATTGACTTTAAAATAAGCCCATACAGTACTTGTTATTTCTCCCTTTAATCTGCAAATCTGTCTTCAAGGGGAAAAAATATGTCTATCCTTTTCAAAAATTAAGTGTCCACAATTTAAAAGTTGCTTTGTGCACCAGCATTTCTTCATCGTGCGAGTAAAATTTATACAGGTTATTATTCTAGGGTTTAAAAAACACAGCACATTTAAAAAAAAAAAACTTAAATCTGATTGATTCATGTTATTACATAATTAAATTTTAGTATTAGCCTTCAGATTCATTAGGGAACAAAGTTTCAGCACAGCTTTTCTGAAAGCTGGGAGTATCATCATCAGGCTATTTTAGCTTCATTCTTAATTTTTCCTTCAGTTATTTAAATAGTCTTGTCAGTCAGATTCATCTTTTCTTCCTCTGCATTTTAAGAATATCTTATTGAAAAATGGAGTTTTTAGAATTCCAGTCTTTAAACAGATTTGCCTGTTATTTTAGTGAGGGAAAAAAAAAAAAAAAAAAACTGATAAACTCGGGACTAATTTTAGATTTCAAAATGATCTATCAGTTTTTGTATATTTCAAAAATAAGTTGTGCATATATGTAGGGTATTTATTAAAAAAAAAAAAAAAAAAAAAAAAAGACTAGAATGGTGTAAAATTATCCTCAATGTTACATATATCAGGAAAAAATGTATCTAAAAGTCATCTGGATAATAATTTAAAAAAAAAAAAAAAAAAAAGACTAGAATGATGTAAAATTATCCTCAATATTGCATATCAGGAAAAAATGTATACATAAAAGTCATCTGGATAATAATAAAAAAAAAAAAATTAAAAAAAAAAAATTTCAAAACAGACCTTTTTTTTTTTTTTTTTTTTTAAAGCTAAGTGCTGCATTGCACTCTGCCAAATTAGCCTAGAATCAATACTAAGATTCAAGTCAGCCTTCAGATTGATTAAGGAACAAAATTTCAACACAGCTTTTCTGAAAGCTGGGAATAGCATCATTAGGCTATTTTATTTCTTAATTTAGATTAAATATATGATCTCTTATGCAATTAATTATATGATTACATTGTGGGAGACAAATTTGTAGACAAGCAGAACCTGAGAGAATAATAAAATCTGATTACATGAACTTGGCTGAAAACAAGAGCATAATACAGCATACAGATAAAAAAAAAAAAAATATTTAAATGGAAAATCAATTGAGTATGAATCAATAATAAAACAGATTTTATGCTTATATCAAAACTACATATTGAAGTATCAATAACCTTCAGATTAATTAGGGAACAAAACTTCAACACAACTTTTCTGAAAGCTGGGAATATCATCATTAAGTTATTAACTTCATTCTTGGTTTTTTCTTCTAGTTACTTTAGATTACTTATATCTGCACTCACACTAGGACTACTGTTACCCGAACTATTAGTGTTATGACTATTCAGACTGTCTTCTTGTGCACATACCGGTCATTGTGCAATGCAGTGACCAGCCATTAGCTACGCTTAGTTATGGTAGAATCAGTGTTGACAGATTGTGGACATTTTTTTATTCAACTACAGTATAAGATCCGTTATCCAGAATGTTCTGAAAACCAGAATACAAAATACCAACTACCAAAATTTTTAATTATCGTAAAATTTAAGAATTAAAGTTATACAGTAACAGCGGTCAGAATTATAATTTTATAACCTACTTTATTTAATGCTACGGAGTTATTCTGAGGAAATATGGTCAGCACAAAATTGTCCAAATAATTACTGAAAATTTTGCAAATTTAAGTTAGAAAATGAATTTTTATTGTATTTTTTAATAGATAAACATTAATAACACATACTTCTTAAAGTGCCCAATAGCAGATGAATTTTATCCTTGAACTCAGGTCGCATGCATGAAGTCCTAATTGTTATAAAATTTTTAAACAGTTTTTATTAATTTCCATTATTTTTCGAATTCATGTCATAAAATATTTAGCATTATGTGCTAAAAATATTTGAAACATTTATGAACTATTAGTATCAGAGCAGAGACACACTATAAGCAAAAATAAATCATAGAAATTTTTGCAAAATCCAAATGAAAGGATGTTACTCTCAGGTCCAAAATTAAATTTTATATATGTTTATTTATTTTTCATTTATTATTACTATTGTTATTTATAGTTTGAAATTCTAATTAAGAATGTTTTTTTTATTTTGTGTGGAAAATAATTTATTAAATGAATTTATTATTAATAGGTAAAGTGTTTACCTATATATATTATTCATGTTTATCACTGCTATTCATGAAATTATTTTGTACCATTTTTATACATATAATAAAGTGTTCCGAATTACGGAAAAACCCCTTATCCAGAATATCCCAGGTCCCAAGCTTTCTGGATAACAGATCCTATACTGTACCACCAAAATTTTTTATTTTAGAAGTGATATTTTATATACATAATAGACTATTAATCTTTGAAGTGATTAGGCAACCGTTACAATTAAAATTTAGTGGTGGCAATTGAATAAAAAGGTCCCCAATCTGGCAACACTTGGTTTTAACCTTACTTTAATGCTTCATGATTTCAGAGACAGTGTAGTTGCTTTTGCTAGGGAATACCCAGAGTTTCCCCCGGGTTTACAGAGATGAGATTAGCAAAAATACAAAAAAGCTGAAACTGTATGCAAAGGCAAGACGTTGAAATGAAATACCAGAATTTTGATGACAAAATCTATTATTTTAGAGTAATAAATATTTATTTTAATTTTCAATGTATAAAAAGAGAACAAATGCACATCAGAAACATAAAAAAGCTGAATTTAAAAAAAAAAAAAAAAAAAAAAAAAAAAGCTGAAAAGCTAAATGTACAAAAAAGCTGAAATCAGCTGAAAAATCTCATCCCTGAGTTTAAAAAAAGGCAGGGTGCTGGTAGTAAGAAAAGGACATTTTTTTTAAGGACAGTTTGGTATTGTAAAGGCCATATTTAAAATTTAAAATCAACACTCATTTCAAAATTTGGTTATAAGTATGCATAGTATAATAAATAAGTGTTGTTGAAGGTCATATACAATAGTTTTACTAATATATATGTTACCGCTAAAGTGCAAAAATCAGTTAATCTGCAGATTAGCTAGGTAATCTGCACATTAACTAGGGAGAACCATTAAAGTGAGGAAAATTGTTTCATTTCTCAAATTACCTAGATAATCTACAGCTGCACATTATTTACCAACTAGACACTCGTTAATCAGCCCATTACCTACAAAGCACTCGTCAAAGTGAAAATAAGATCTCTTCTCTGGTATTATAATTTTACAACACGCTGTATTGTATTTGTTTTTTTCATTCGGGGAAATGTTTTAGACAAGGGGGGGTTCAGGGGGGTCTCTCCCCTGAAAAACTAAAATAAGCTGCCTAATTTTTATTAAATTTTAATGCTTAAAACAAGGGGGGGGGGGGGGTTCAGGGGGGGAGTCTCCCCCCCCTGAAAAACTTTGCATAATTACTATTAAATTTTAATGTTTAAAACAAGAGGGGGGTTCAGGGGGGTCTCCCCCCTGAAAAACTAAAAAAAGTTGCAAAATTACTATTAAATTTTAATGTTCAAAACAAGGGGGGGGGGGGTTCAGGGGGGGTCTCCCCCCCTGATAAACTAAAATAATTTGCATAATTTTGTTATGTGTTGGATTGCAAATTTTGGTTAAATTTTGTATATTTTGTCAAATTATTTTTCATAAAGACGCGATATTTTTTTCTTTTTTTCCTTTCTTTATTATATTTTATTAAGATATGTTTCATACTTTTTTTTTATTTGAGTTATTTTATCGCCTATTTTATAATTAAGTTTACCTTTTTTTTTATTATTAATAGCGTTTTTCAAAATCGATGTAATTTTTTATCATCCGTGATTTCCGGAGTTTTTTTTTTAAACCTCTTCATAAATTTGAAGAAAAAATAAGGGTTAAAAAATGCAACTGTAATACAAAATACGCGATTTTACCCCTTTTTTTTCAGAATTTCATGATATTTATGCAAATATTAGTTTTAAATTTATATATTTCATGGAAAAAAAAAGAAAGAAAACATGTAAGTTCGCGTATTTTGTATTACAATTGCATTTTTAAACCATTATTTTTTGGTTGAAATTTATGTTGTGGTTAAAAAAAAATACTTCGGTAATCACGGGTGATAAAAAATGGCATCGATTTTGGAAAACGGCATTTTGGCGTGATTCCGGCGCCATTTTGAAAAAATCGCGCCAACCGGTGGATGAAACAGCATCTGTTCCGCAAGTTTATTATTCAAATAAATTAAACGTAGAAGCCATTTATTTAAAAACAATTTAGAAATTTCAGTGACACGAGCGACAGTAAGAATTTTGAATGTTTGGGGAGGTTTTTTTTTTTTCTCTTTTGCGGGGGGAAAAACTAATACAAGTGGTTTAAACAGTGCCAACCCCGTTTTTTTTTAATCTGTACAAAGTAACTTTAAAATAATTTAATTGAAAACAGAAATTTAAAAAAGAAAATTAACTTACAAAATTATGTTTCCATTGCAACACTTTCTTCTGTATGCTTGCCTTTACCTTTTTCAGCCATCTGCTTACCCTTAGCACGTCGGTCAAGAAGCATTTTACGATCTCTGTCCATTTTTAGTTTAACAATTACAACGTTAGACGGGTGTATTCCAACATGAACAGATGCTCCATTAGCTTTCTCTCGTTGAATACGTTCAATGTAAACAACATACTTTTTTCTGTAACACTGTACAACTTTACCTACTTGCTGGCCCTTATGATGTCCACGAACAACTTGTACCTCGTCATCTTTTCTGATCGGCACGCTTCGTACTCCATATTTTGTACGTAATTCCTTGGACAAAGGAGCACTCATAATAATTCTACGTATGTGAGAAGGGGCATTAAAATGCCTTTTTCGATTTTTTCTTCTAGAAGAGGTAATTAATTTATTCATCTTCATTTTGAAATTTTATTATTACACGTGCACTTGCTGTAGCACTGAAATAGAAATTAAAAAGATGTCGTAGCAATTACTGATGCCAACTTTCTGAAGTGAAAGATAGTAAAATTGGGCGTGTTCCGTAAATTTTACAGTTTAATCGGTCAATTCAAGACAATTATGTAGTTGAGAAGCAGTGAGCCTTCGGATCACTTCGACCGATCCAACTGATGCGTGAGACATTTGATCCGTGACCGGTCGAAAGCAGAGACTGAACAATTCTGATCCCTATCGCATCGGGCTGATTCAGGCTCTCATGGACCGGTCTGGATCAAAGTCGTCCAGTGTAATGTGTTCCATGGACCGGTCGTGGATCAAACATAGATATAGTAATAAGACATATAGATTGATCATTGAGAGGGGAAAAGTGATACCTTTTTTGATCGGGAAAAGACAGCCATTTTACTCTCTTGTGGATCTATTTTCTCAAGTGAATATGCACGGAAATACACATAGGTAATTTAGCAAATAAAATGTATGCACTAAAAGAGAATGAAAAACTCCAGATACCTTTTTTCCTTTCTTTCTTTCTTTCTTTTCGTTTTCCTTTCCTTTTCTTTTTTTTTTTTTTTTTTTTTACTATACTCTAGTATACTCATGTCTGCACAAAACTGTCTTTCTTTTGGCATTTATTATTATAAAACTTCTTTGAGATAAAAATCGTCTGCATTCATCATGAAAAATAATTTTAATAAATTATTTGTATTGCGTAAATTTGTATACGATTATACGTGGAAGAAAGTCTTGTGGAGGCCACAACATACTAGTTATATATTAAAACTTTCGCGGTTACTAGCTACATTTAAAAGAATTTTGAGAATTCCATATTACTTACTAATATAAAATCTTAAAAAATATTAAAATTTAAAAAAAGTATTCCATTAAATATGAAAACAGTAATTATCTCATAATAATAACAAAGCAACTGATTATAAAAATTATATTTTTCCTAAATTACTTGAATATAACTTATTTATGGAACCTACCCCATTTCATTTCATATATTTATTAGAACACTTAAAAGTCGCGCAATATTTCGGCATTTTCAAAATTCATTATCATTCTATTCTATTACTGTTTTCGAGTTTTAACTCTCTAATGGCTGATGCTGGTTATTGCTCTGGTTCCGCCATCTATCGGTCCTTACAAACGCGAATATGTATAGAAGCATTTTTTTTTTTTTTTTTTTTTTTTTGTAAATAACTGTATCCGCGATTGTAATGAAATGCTTGCCCTCTGGTGGGCTAAGGTGAAATTATCATACCACTGATAGCTTTCACGCTGAAACAATGATAGAACAACAAGAAAGAGCAATAATAAATGCACGTGGCAATATTTACTAACAACTGCAGTTGAGAAAGGGGCATCTATCGATCATTACAAACGCGGATAGTTGTTTTAGAATTATAAATATATTCACGCAATGGATTGAAATACAATACAATAATGCAAATTAAAATTCATCGAATATTATTTAAATTTAATAAAATAAAATTTTAAAATGATTCCTGCTAACAGTTTTTTAATTTGGGTTTAACTTATTTTTTAATTTTGAGTTTATATTTTAAATATGTTTTGCGCTGCTTTGTTAATTTATCGATGAGTTAATTTTTATGAAACTTTTTTATGTTTGAATACTAAATATTTTAAATTTTAGCATTCAAACATAAAAATAATTAACAATATTTAAAAATCAATATTTAATTTCTATTTAAATTTTAAAAAATAATAATAAATATATTAAACATTTAAAATATTATTGATTGAAATCATAATTAATTGAATTTAACAAACCAATTAATAAAGTAATAATTTAAAAAACTGTTTTTTTTTTTTTTTTTTTTTTTTTTTTAAATCATTGATTTAAATAAAAATTTAAATTTTATAATTTTTTGGCAATGTGTAATAGTTTCATATTTCTTACCTTAAATCATAATAATAAAACTTGAATCTACTTCTTATTTACGTCAAATATTTGAATGCTAAATATTTGCTTTAAATATCTGCATACCAACTTAAAGATATTTAACAAAAATTAGCTTGATAATAAATTCATAAAATAATACTTAAAATTGTTTACAATATATCGTTAAAATGCAATAATGCATTGAATGTGCCTTAACTTCTACACAACAACATACACCCCTTTTTCTATTCCCTTTATTCTGTTTCTTAATAAGTAATTTTAGTAAATATTTATATGTATTTTTGATTCACCTGCCCCGACCGGAATCCATGTCTTCTATATATATATAAATGAATGTTTGTCTGTATGTCCTTTATAAAATCGTAAACGGCTTGACCGATTTCGATCATTCTTTTTTTGTTTTTTTCCTTATAGGTCAGGGTGGGTTTTGGAAAAAAAAAATTGAAAAAATTCGCCCCCCAAGGGGGGGGGGGGGGGCAAAACGTGAATTCAAAAAATTCCTTCATATCTCAAACAAAAAAACAGATATCCGTAAAATTTTTGCTTTAAAATATAGCTAATATAAATGTCTAAAAACCAATTTCTGGAATTTTCGAAATTCGGTCCCCAAGGGGGCGGGGGGCGGGGGCAAAACGGGATTTCACATGAGTAAAACGCGATTTCGCATAATCCTATATATCTCAAACAAAAAAAAAAAAAAAAAAAAAAAAAAAACAGATATACGTGAAATTTTTGCTATAAAATATAGCTAATACAAATATCTAAAAACCAATTTCTGGAATTTTAAAAAATCAGCCCCCAGGTGGGGCAGCAGGGGCAAAAACAATTAGAAATACAGTTAGGCCTTTCAAAATTGGTATAGATAGGTTTCAATAGCCTGCAAGTCGAATGGGGATATTTTCGAAAGTGTAAAGTTATTAGGAGGGGAGAGGGAGGGGGCAAAAAAAATAAAAATAGAGTTAGATCGTTCAAATTTGGTATATAGAGGTTTTCGATACTTACAAATCGATTGCGGATATTTTCGAATTTGTAAAATTATTAGGAGGTACGGGAAGGGGGTAGAGCGGTAAGGGGGGGGCTATGGGCAAAAACAAATAGAAATACAGTTAAGGCATTCAAAATTGGTACAGATAGGTTTTAAAGGCCTGTAAGTCAAATGGGGATATTTTCGAAAGTGTAAAGTTATTAGGAGGGGCGAGAAGGGGGAGGGGATGGGGGGGGGCAAAAAATAAAAATAGAGTTAGATCGTTCAAAATTGGTACACAAATGGTTTTCGATACTTAAAATCGAATGCGGATATTTTTGAATTTGTAAAATTATTAGGCGGGGCGGTAAGGGGGGGCTATGGGCAAAAACAAATAGAAATGCAGTTAGGCCGTTCAAAATTGGTACAGATTGGTTTTAGAGGCTTGCAAGTCGAATGGGGATATTTTCGAAAGTGTAACGTTATTAGGAGGGACGGGAGGGGGGGGCGGAGGGGCAAAAAAAAATAAAACAGAGTTAGATCATTCAAAATTGGTGCATAGAGGTTTTCGATACTTACAAATCGATTGCGGATATTTTCGAATTTTTAAAATTATTGGGAAGGGGGGGGAGAGAGTGGTGGGGCAAAAAAATAAAAATAGAGATAGATCGTTCAAAACTGGTGCATAGAGGTTTTTGATATTTACAAATCGATTGCGGATATTGTCGAATTTGTAAAATTATTAGGATAGACGGGAGGGGGGGGGCGAAGGAGGAAAATAACAGAAATAAGAGTTAGAGCATTTTGGGAATTTTTTCCGAAGGCAGTGAGAACCCGGTGCGACATTTTTCCTAATCAGATTTTGTTTCGCTTTTTTTTTTTCACGTGATAAAAATTAATGCAATTTTGAGAATTCAGTAATTATAGTGATTTATTTAAAAATAGTGACCAGCGAAGCGGGCAAAGCCTGCTAGTCATTTATAATAAAGGTGCTTTTATGTAGATTTTTTTCTTTTCTTTTCTTTTTTATTGGGGTGCATTTTACATTAGGAGAAAAAAAAATATTAAACATACAATAAAACTCAAAAATATATTTTAAAAAATACATTATTTATAAATTGAAAGTGAAGAATATTAACTTTAAAAATTTTTTATATATCCGAAACATTTTTTTTTTCAGCGTACATTATTCTTTGTTGTTGTATGTAATTTTCTTTTGGCATCTTTTTAAATTAAATATCCCTTTAATTCATTTTTTATTTTGACGATAGCTTACACAAAACTGACTGTTTTGAAATAGCAAGCATCGCATATTCCTTGTGAAAAATAAATGATGTTAAGAAAACTCTGCATAATAAAATTCATTTTTCATGACAAAAAATCATTCTTTTCGTTAAAAACTTTTTTTTTTTTTTTTAATGGACGTTTTAGCAAGTGAAAAGCATTACAGAACGAAAACAATAGGTTTCCTATAGTAAACAGAGTGTTTTTCTTTAATATGGTATTCTTTTCAAGCCGATAGACGGGAAATGCCGAGTTTAATTCTAAGTCGCGCTCGTCGACCTAACCGATCGGAGTTTTCCCTGGTTTTCTCCAAAACTTGTATAAATACCGGCTAGTACCCCATAAGGCGACCACCACAGAGGGTATTCTCCTCAGGCCTAGAACCCAAGTGCTGTCAATCGGTTTGATAATCTCAACACCACACTACACTATAATGAAGAAGTGGTGGGATGAAGATATCTAAAGTGACAAATGGGCCATGTTCGTATAGAGATTCAGGTTCGATAAGCTCTGTGAAGGATAGGAAAAGATCTCTTTTCTTGAGAAAACCCATTATTCTTCATTTTAAGTAACCGCATTAAGAATAAAGTGCATAATGTCTTATAAAATACTTATTGCAAATTCAACAATAATAGACAGCTTTTTGAAGAGTTGAAAAGTTCATTTTCTTAATTGACTTGAAAATTTCAAACAGATAAGAAGCCATTTCTATTGTTTAATATTTTAAGAATCTTTTTAAATGTGTTGACAGCATGAAAAAATAGTTGTAACTCTCCATATTTCGCCAAATCTGCTTGGCTTCCAAAAACCAATTTGGCTGAACACATTTTAGATTTTACGTATTATAAACCTAAAGGAGAGTTAAAAGGTTGGCTAAAAATTAAATTACGTCATAGGATGTGATTAAATTTTGTCAGTATCCATAAATAAAACCAATGTAACATTTAAAATGAGATAAAAAATACAAAAATTTAAAACTTTAAAAATACATTTTAATTAAAAACATTAAAACATAAGACAGACGTTTCGGCTAAAACACTATCCCTCCTCAGTGTCAAACATACAAGCACAAACAACATTTACAAAAATTCATAATACATCATAGCAAGATTAAATATTCAGGAGGAATAGCTTTAGCCTCGTTCAAGGCAGAATGTTGCATTTTGGTAAAAGCGCCCTTTAGAAAAATACGGGATTCATAGATATTTATATTAGAAGCTAAAATTTTAAAGTTTTCAAAATCTGGAATATGATCACTATTGAGAGAATGGATTACGATCTCCTGTTTTAAATGAGCGTTTATGTTCCTTTAACCTAATTTCACCTGTTCTGCCAGTTACACCGATATATGTAGAATCACAATTTTTACAAGGAATACTATAGATTACACCTAGACGTTTAAGAGGGGGACAGCGGGTTTAAAGTTTGAGAGAAAGTTACTAATACGGAGTTGAGGTTTAAAGCTAGTACAGATATTAACTGTTCTAAGTAATTTAGAGATATTTTCAGAAATACCTTTATAATAAGGGATAGTCGTACGATAAGTGGAATTTTTAACTTTAGGATAAACTGATTTATATGAAAAATAGAACTCTTCTTTATAAATTCTTTTAATAAAACTAGGGGGGTAACCATTATTTTTTAAATCAGAAAAAATTTTGGATAGTTCAATATTTAATAATTCGGAATTACTACAATAATGCTTTGCACGATGTAAAAGAGTACGAATGACTGCAATTTTATGCGATAAAGGATTAGTTGAATTGAAGTTAAGATATTGACCAGAGAAGGTGGGTTTTCTATAGACTGAAGTTGAAAAATGTAAAAAATCATTGACTGTTTTATGCATTATAAGGATGTCAAGAAAGGGTAGTTCATTATTAATTTCAGTTTCAAGGGTAAACTGGATAGCAGGACATAAAGAGTTAGAAAAATCTAAGATATCGTTAACATAAAGTTGCTTAGTAATTATAAAAATATCATCCACATATCTTTTCCAGAAAAAAACTCAAACTTTAAACCCGCTGTCCCCCCTTTTAAACGTCTAGGTGTAATCTATAGTATTCCTTGTAAAAATTGTGATTCTACATATATCGGTGAAACTGGCAGAACAAGTGAAATTAGATTAAAGGAACATAAACGCTCATTTAAAACAGGAGATTTAAAATCAAAACTCGTAATCCATTCTCTCAATAGTGATCATATTCCAGATTTTGAAAACTTAAAATTTTAGCTTCTAATATAAATATCTATGAATCCCGTATTTTTCTAGAGGGCGCTTTTACCAAAATGCAACATTCTGCCTTGAACGAGGCTAAAGCTATTCCTCCTGAATATTTAATCTTGCTATGATGTATTATGAATTTTTGTAAATGTTGTTTGTGCTTGTATGTTTGACACTGAGGAGGGCTAGTGTTTTAGCCGAAACGTCTGTCTTATGTTTTAATGTTTTTAATTAAAATGTATTTTTAAAGTTTTAAATTTTTGTATTTTTTATCTCATTTTAAATGTTACATTGGTTTTAATATATTAATGAGACGTATAAATTATGTTTAATTTTATTAAATATCCAGAAATAGGCTAAAAATGCGAAATCAATCGATAAAAATATTAAAAATGATTTTCAGCTATTTCATGATTCAACGGAATCTTTTTACGTCTGATTGGAGACCGGATGCTTAAAAAAAAAAAAAAAAAAAAATCGTCTGCGGTTTTAAAGCATAAAATGAATGGGTTTTTCTTCCTTTGATATTTTATTTAATTATTACTTGATGAGATTTAGAGCAGGGGAAAAGAATTGCGGTTTATAATGCTGGGAACAATAAATTATATGAAATTACAGATTAATGAAAAAGAAATAAAAATAAAATAGCTTAAGCGAGTTAAACAAAATTTTATTAGATTCTTTTAGAATAAGAAATATAATGTTTGCTTGCATTATAAATAAATAAAATGTAATTTATATTATTATTTTATTTTAACAAGGGATATGTGATGTTTTTTAACATCACATAATTCTCCCCGTCGACCGAAAAAAAAAAAAAAAAAAAAAAAAAAATGGGTTCAGCCATTACATCGTATATGATATGACAACTAAGCAAAAAATAAAATTAAATAAAATTATCTTCAATCTTGTAAAATAGATTGATTACAAAACAAAAACAGAAAACGAATGGCTTCCAATACAAATAAAATATGTACATTGTCATAATATCAATAGAAAACCTAGTATACATACTTAAAAAAATAATAATATTCTTATACAATAACAAAATACAAATACAAATACAGAAAATAAGGATATTATAAGGTAATGTGATATAATATTGTATGGCCATAAATCTGTGTACAATAAAGTCTGTAGAATATATCCACAATCACAAACAAAATGAGCTCTAGTCCTTTCATTTAAAATCACAATAATTCAGTCATCATATATTTTATTAGTTCGTGGTAAGATGCTGAAATCAGTAATTTTTTTTGTTTCCATGCATGGAGAGAAATCTTGACGAGTCCATTTCAGTTCATATAGGACAAGAATTCGTTGTTATAAGTACATAGTTCAAATGTATAAGCAATTTTAATATGAAACTCTGACAAAATAAAAACCAAGTATAGTTATATAAAAAGTTATATATAAAGCTATATAGTTATATATAGTTAAAAAAAAAAAAAATTTTTTTTTTTTTTTTTTTTTTTTTTTTTTTTTTTTTTTTCAAGGTTGGTTGATTGGTTGATTACATTCTCTATATATAGTATCGCTAACATGACTACACGCTCATTGTGTCTCACCAGCAACGGTTGTTTCAAAGGCAGGATATTATGTAACCCATTTCTTCATAAACAGGACGCGATAAAGTTATTTATAGCTCCGATAGCTCTAATCTAAAAGGTCATCCGGTCGAGCCTTATCAGATCCGCTCGCCAGAGTATAAATACCGGCCTCTCGCCTCAGCTTATTCATTCTGAGCCTCTGCTTTTTGAAATGACCACTCTTTCATTTGACTCTCTGACGGACGAACGAGTTGATTGCGACTGTGTCATAATACCGCAATGGAACGTATTGAACACCCCTCGCATATCTTGTGAATTGATATGTAATTACGACCGTTCTATGAAAATGCCAGCTCCAACCATTATTCCCAAACCTAAACCGGCTCTCATTCAAAAACCAGCACTTAAACCAGATCCCACACCTAAGCCTGATCCAGTTCCCACACCTAAGCCAGATCCAGTTCCCACACCTAAGCCTGATCCAGTTCCCACATCTAAGCCTGATCCTGATCCAGTTCAAATTTCAATACCCATGTCAGAGATGATGTATTTTAAAGTACCAACGCTATTAAGCCCGCTACCAAACTCTCCAATTTCAGAAGACCCGTCCAAAGTAACAGTTTATCGCCCTTGGAAGCCTCCACCGAAGATAGATTTTGTGGTACGGCCTAAACTAAAAACTGCCGGCTTTGAAGATCCTAGAATTCGAAGACGGCAGGGCATAGTCGTTATCAAGTCAATCGTCGATCTGAGAGATGGCAAATGCTATAGCCACATACAAACAGAGGCCAGGAAAAATTACTGTTGGGTTTAAGCCCAAACGATTTATAAAAAAATCGGGTCGAACGAAGTGTCTCATGGCAGATTACTGTCTTTGACACTTCGTTCGACCCGTTTTTTTTGTAACAATTATATTGCCAATATTGGATGCGTTTAAGATTTTGACTTAAGAATTTGAATGGATATTTTTATAACTGATATATTTATAATGCTAATGAAGATTTAGACTTTGACAACTTTAGAAACGTGATCTTAAAATAAAAATATTTTTGAAAACTAATCGTGGAATCGTGATTCTTATTACATATACATAGTAAAATAAGCAATTTAATTCAGTCATTTTTTCAAATTTAAAAAAAATTGAAAATTTTGCAAATTTGGCCAACTTTAGAAACGTAATCTTAAAATAAAAATATTTTTGAAAACTAATCGTGATTCTTATTACATATACATAGTAAAATAAGCAATTTAATTCAGTCATTTTTTTCAAATTTAAAAAAAATTGAAAATTTTGCAAATTTGGCCAACTTTAGAAACGTAATCTTAAAATAAAAATATTTTTGAAAACTAATCGTGGAATCGTGATTCTTATTACATATACATAGTAAAATAAGCAATTTAATTACTTTTAAGTCATTTTTTTCAAATTAAAAAAAATTGAAAATTTTGACAGAGGTGGTGGCACATCAGCAAATTTAGATAAACTGTTACTTTAGCATGATATATATATAGGCTAGCTAGAGTCAATCAATCAATCAACCAACCTTAAAAAAAAAAAAAAAAAAAAAATTTTTTTTTTTTTTTTTTTTTTTTTTTTTTTTTTTTTTTTCAAGGTTGGTTGGTTGGTTGATTGACTCTAGATAACCTATATATATATATATATCATGTTAAAGCACTTCCAGCAATGCTTATCTGCGTCTATAAAAATGCATCATAGCAAATGAGTTATACAATATCCTGTTTCCGCGTTTAGCGACATCTATAAATAGCTCATCCTGTTTTCGTAGAAACTGACTTATGCAATATCCTGTCTTCAGATTGACAATATCCCGACTTATGCAATATCCTGTATCAGATCGACTATATAAGCTCTGACATTTGATCGAATAGCCATTCTCTCTTCGGAGCTTTAAACTACCAATATGTATAAAACTCAATACTCTCTGAAGAAGCTTAAAGCGGTAAACTCGCTACGAAACCGTTTTGGGGTTATCGAGCTGTTTCCCAAAAACCTTTCGCCTACCGTTAAGAAATTGGAAGAGTATCCACACTTCCAAACCATGATCGGTGAAGGCAAGATTTGCGTATTCTGTCTATACATGACGTCCGATTTGAAGATTGAATTCAAAAAACGTACTCTGACGGACAAGATAACGAATACAATCCCAGCCATAGGCAGAGAGGCCAAGACAAACTATCCGCTGAGACCTCAGGAGATTAAATGGAGCACTCTGATGAACCGATATAAAAGACCCCCCAGCGAAGCCAACAGAACCAACGCCGACGTGAGAATCGGTTTCAAGTGCCCCAACAACCAGTTTCTTGTAAAGTCCTACTTTACATTTGGCCAGCGAACCGTCGGACAAGGATGCGCCCATATAATACAGACTTTGAACGTGCCATTCCTGTTCTTTGTGAGGCGTCCTGGCGAGACACGAGTAAAACCGGACAACAGATACTTTGCTGGCGACAAGCTCCATTACTACGATCGTTACATACTGATTGCCGACTCCAGTTACAAGGTGCCTGCTGGGACCACCTACATTCTGTTTACAACTCAAAAAAACTTTTTCAGTTTGGACATTGTGCCAGAGAATTTAGAGTTGGGCTTCGAAACCAAAAATCCTTTGGTGGAACGCATAACAAAAATAGATGGTATGTACGACATATCCGTACCAACGCCCATGATACAGCATATAGATGATGAGGAAGACTCTCCCGTAGAAATGAGTACTGAAGTCGCTAGAATAACATCTAAATATTTTGATAAGCCAACGTCTCCAATCTCAGAGCCATCCCAAGAGCCAGAAATCTATTTTCCGGAGTCATCTCAAGAGTCGTCCCAAGAACCAGAGCCAGAGATCTATTTTCCTGTGGACAGAAGAACAATAGTCATAACAACAAACTTTGCAGCCCAATACAAGTCTCTGACTTTTAAAGACTGGAAAAACTTGACAGATCGCCCCGACAATAACTTCGTACGCCCCTACGGACCAGATCTACCTGGACTTGACATGAGAATTAAATCGGTAAAACGGAAGGCTGAAACAATTCCCAAGAGTGCCAAGAAACATAAGCCATCTTTCAAGGAGGCGGCCACAAATACAGAGCCAGTCCCACCTGAGCCAGTGTTTAAATGCCCAGCACCCATTGAAGATCCTGAACCCATTGAAAGTCCTGAGATATGTTCCATTGAAAGTCCAGAGCCCGTTGAAGATCCTGAACCCATTGAAAATCCTGATCCCATTGAAGATCCTGAACCCATTGAAAATCCTGATCCCATTGAAGATCCTGAACCCATTGAAAGTCCAGCTCCCATTGAAAGTCCAGCTCCCATTGAAAATCCAGAACCCATTGAAAATCCAGAATATTTTTATGGATGGCCTACTATTGAAAGGTCAGAGGTACAAACTGAACTGGATGAGCTTGATAATATTTTATGTACGCCTTTATCCATGCCAGCGGATACGCTAGACTCGTTGATGGATGATCTTATGACGCCATCAACTATACAGTATACGATGGAGACTCAGTCAGGCTTTGAACTGCCAGACTTCATATAAAAACAAAAAATATGTAAAATTTAAAAAATTTGGGTCAAACGAGGCTTCCTCATGTTTAGATTTGTCATTATGACTTATCTTTACGATGGAAGCCTCGTTTGACCCATTTTTTTTAAATCAAAATGCTACCAATATTGGTATTGAAAAAAAAATAACTTGTAAAATTTATCAGAACAATAAAAAAATATTTAAAAAAAATTGGGTCAAACGAGACTTCCTCATGTTTAGATTTGTCAGTATGACTTATCTTTACAATGGAAGCCTCGTTTGACCCATTTTTTTAAATCAAAATGCTACCAATATTGGATTTGTAAAAAAATAACTTGTAAATTTTATCAGATTAATTAGAAAGTGACACATGACAATACTTTATAAAAGTCCATCTAAGTCACATTAAAATCAACCAACCAACCAACCAACCTTGAAAAAAAAAAAAAAAAAAAAAAAAAAAAAAAAAAAAAAAAATTTTTTTTTTTTTTTTTTTTTTTTTTTTTTTTTTTTTTTCAAGGTTGGTTGGTTGGTTGATATATATTTGTTTCCTCGTTCATCACTTTTCATTTATCAAGATTAACTTTTCAATTTAATCCTATCATGTTTTTATTCAAAGGCTAAGTTTCAAAGCCTCATTTTAAATGAAACCTGTTAATTTTGATCACGTGGATCGCTTGGCCATCCAAGAGGCCTTCATGAACCATGACAAAACGTAGCAATTAGATGTTTGAACTGACCCTTTAAAATTTATCTAAACCATAGTAGCCTTTCAATTTTGACCGGTATCGTTTAAACGTGGATCGGCTATGCAAAAGGTCATGATAAATTTGAGTCACGCTGAGCGTTGCCTGTATCTGAAACAGGTACCATGTCAAACGAAGATCTTTGACATGGCAATTGAAAACGGGGTATCGCTTAGCAGGCGTCCATAAAAATTCAAAATTTAAACGAGCTGGGCTAGTCATGATAAACGTAACCATTGAATTCTGGGCCATGCTTAGCAGTAGCACTGTAAAAATAATATTTACGAGATACAATGGCAAAGCGACAAATGAAAAGCTTAAAAGTAGCGGCCCAGCATCATTTTAAATGAGCCATCCAAGAGGCTTTGATAGAAATCGGCTGAGTGCTATCTGACAAATCTCGCTTGAAATCTGAAAGACGTAGAGAGCTCATATTGTAAAAAATTAAAATTATAAAATTCAAAAGTGGATATGGGTTAAGTTTCAAAGTCCACTCTTAAAATAAAACCAACCAACCAACCTTGAAAAAAAAAAAAAAAAAAAAAAAAAAAAAAAAAAAAAAAATTTTTTTTTTTTTTTTTTTTTTTTTTTTTGAAGGTTGGTTGGTTGGTTTTATTTTAAGAGTGGGTGTGGTCATGTGACTAGTAAATATCATCGGATCAAAAAGTGATATAACCGAGATTAATTTCGGTGCTAAAAAGAAGAACCCAAATTGTCTTCCCAACTGGCTGAACCCAGATTTGGTATTTTTTAGCTTGAAATCTTAGCTGATCTGAGTTTGGTCGTTGGTAAAAAATATCAGCGGATTTTTCTAAGGCCCAAATGAAATTTTTTCAAACTAAATCTGGCAGACTAGAATTTTAGTAAGAATCTGCTATGGATAGTAGTTATACCTCCCATTATACCCGGCATCTCTTTAAGAAAATACCGTACAACGTAAAGTCAGATCCGTCTCGGTACCACGTTTAAGCTCGTCCGATCTTAAAAAATGCTGGATATCGTTAGCCCGTTTAGAGAGAGACTTGGCATAGTGCCAACTGAGTCGATACACTGGAATGAGTCGATACTGTGTCGAGAGCATTTAAATTGGGACTGGCAAGTATGGTAGTAGAATATTTTAGACATCTTCATACTTGGCCAATCTATATTTTAAACTATGCTTTCAGGCTAGCAATTGCGTTCGCTTGTAAATTATAAATAATTTCCCACAAGCGTATTCTATCAGCCTGTAGCGTTTTGATTTCGTCTTGGAGAGTTTCTCTGATATTACTTTCGTAAATCTCATATTTTTCATTTCGGCTTCTATCCCCTTGGCAGCGTCTCAATATGGACATCATGGCAAGTATGGAGATGAATGGCAAAATTAAATCTTGGCCAATATATATAGGCGAAGTGAAGCCACGCCCACCTAAAAAAAAAAAAAAAAAAAAAAAAAAAAAAAAAAAAAATTTTTTTTTTTTTTTTTTTTTTTTTTTTTTTTGAGTGGGCGTGGCTTTACTTTGCCTATATATACCGACACTTGTAAGTTATAAAATTATATCCAGAAGCTACTCTTCTACAATGCCCGCCGGTCTCAATTTGAGAAGGTATTTGAACGCTCTCCTATGCGACAGAACTCCGTTTTCATGTCCGCGCTGCAACGTTCTCGTCTTGTCCAAAGATTATGAAAGGCATTGTAGGAATGAAACCGCCATGAACCCTTTAACATGCTGCGTTTGGTGCGAGGGTCAATTTACATTCCAAAGAGGGGAAAAGAACGGTGCTGCTGATCATTTGATAGAATGCTTCAGAAATTTTAGATTTAGGATGCCTGAACCTGAACCTGAACCTGAGCCTGAACCTGATGATGATCCTGCTGCCGACCCATACGAATTTTTCGATTTCGACCCAATGTGCGCAAAAGAAGATTTTTTCGATCATACGCGTTACTTCATGGACGACTGGGCCTACGAACCCGTCTGGCCTATCGAGTTAGAGCCTCCACCCGTACCTTTCGAAGACGAGACGCTGAACTTAGCCGCCTCTTGCGTGCTGAGATATCTTCAAGGCGACCTGGCGTTCATCCACGTCATGGTGCGAGCCGTAGCCTATAGAGATTTTATAAGGTCCATGGATAGGGACGACGGCTTGACCCAGACCCTACCCTTTTCATGTTGGTGCGACGGCGGGAAGGAAACCAATCCCAAATTCAGGCAGCATAGGCACATGGTCGTAGTAACTCATTCAGAAGATCATTTTCACAAGAACGTGTGGGGTAAGATCAGACCCGACGAGCGACCGTATGTCGGTTACAGATGCCTGAAAAGCAAATCTATAGAGACCGTCTGGCATTTGGTCAATACGCTGGGATATCTCAGCAACCGAAAATCTAGCTGTAATTTTTCATTCGAAAGCCAACTAGGGGTTGGTAACAGGAAACATTTTTACATTCAAGAGACGCTTCCCAAAGATTACAGATTGGTCTTGGCTACGCTCTGGAACGGAGGCATTATGAGGCTCATAACCCAAAATTATGCCTGCAGGCATCCCGATAAATTGCTCAGAGTTCCAATAGCGTTCATCGACGGAAAATATAAAATCAAAATCAAACATTTGCCAGGCATAAAACTGAAACTGGTACTGCCCGTATCGAGAAATTTCAAGTCGTCTAGTGCGCGTACCCAATACTATTTGCATCTGAACAACGAAAAAAAGATGTATTTTACGCCAGGTACGCAGACCGAAGAAGATTACAAACTGTTTTACGAAGTCGTTAAAGAAGATTATTGGGAACCCAGCAAGCGTCAACAGATGTGCTTTCAGTGCGTGAAGCCCATATTGGGACGCTGCAGAGCGATAGAGGCCGAAATGAAAAATATGAAAGAGAGTTACGAAAATAATATCAGGGAACTGAGAGAAATGCTGCAAATCCAAAAATTGGAATATTTGGAAATTATTTATAATTTACACGTGAACGAAATTGCTAGCCTGAAAGAGGCAATGGAAAGGCTGAAAGCAGAAATGACTATCTTGAAAACTGAAAATGATAGTTTGAAAGAGGGAATGGCTAGCTTGAAAGCGGAAAATGATAGTTTAAAAGCTGAAAATGATAGTTTAAAATATAGATTGGCCAAGTATGAAGATGTCTAAAATATTCTACTACCATACTTGCCAGTCCCAATTTAAATGCTCTCGACACAGTATCGACTCATTCCAGTGTATCGACTCAGTTGGCACTATGCCAAGTCTCTCTCTAAACGGGCTAACGATATCCAGCATTTTTTAAGATCGGACGAGCTTAAACGTGGTACCGAGACGGATCTGACTTTACGTTGTACGGTATTTTCTTAAAGAGATGCCGGGTATAATGGGAGGTATAACTACTATCCATAGCAGATTCTTACTAAAATTCTAGTCTGCCAGATTTAGTTTGAAAAAATTTCATTTGGGCCTTAGAAAAATCCGCTGATATTTTTTACCAACGACCAAACTCAGATCAGCTAAGATTTCAAGCTAAAAAATACCAAATCTGGGTTCAGCCAGTTGGGAAGACAATTTGGGTTCTTCTTTTTAGCACCGAAATTAATCTCGGTTATATCACTTTTTGATCCGATGATATTTACTAGTCACATGACCACACCCACTCTTAAAATAAAACCAACCAACCAACCTTCAAAAAAAAAAAAAAAAAAAAAAAAAAAAAAATTTTTTTTTTTTTTTTTTTTTTTTTTTTTTTTTTTTTTCAAGGTTGGTTGGTTGGTTTTATTTTAAGAGTGGACTTTGAAACTTAACCCATATCCACTTTTGAATTTTATAATTTTAATTTTTTACAATATGAGCTCTCTACGTCTTTCAGATTTCAAGCGAGATTTGTCAGATAGCACTCAGCCGATTTCTATCAAAGCCTCTTGGATGGCTCATTTAAAATGATGCTGGGCCGCTACTTTTAAGCTTTTCATTTGTCGCTTTGCCATTGTATCTCGTAAATATTATTTTTACAGTGCTACTGCTAAGCATGGCCCAGAATTCAATGGTTACGTTTATCATGACTAGCCCAGCTCGTTTAAATTTTGAATTTTTATGGACGCCTGCTAAGCGATACCCCGTTTTCAATTGCCATGTCAAAGATCTTCGTTTGACATGGTACCTGTTTCAGATACAGGCAACGCTCAGCGTGACTCAAATTTATCATGACCTTTTGCATAGCCGATCCACGTTTAAACGATACCGGTCAAAATTGAAAGGCTACTATGGTTTAGATAAATTTTAAAGGGTCAGTTCAAACATCTAATTGCTACGTTTTGTCATGGTTCATGAAGGCCTCTTGGATGGCCAAGCGATCCACGTGATCAAAATTAACAGGTTTCATTTAAAATGAGGCTTTGAAACTTAGCCTTTGAATAAAAACATGATAGGATTAAATTGAAAAGTTAATCTTGATAAATGAAAAGTGATGAACGAGGAAACAAATATATATCAACCAACCAACCAACCTTGAAAAAAAAAAAAAAAAAAAAAAAAAAAAAAAAAAAATTTTTTTTTTTTTTTTTTTTTTTTTTTTTTTTTTTCAAGGTTGGTTGGTTGGTTGGTTGATTTTAATGTGACTTAGATGGACTTTTATAAAGTATTGTCATGTGTCACTTTCTAATTAATCTGATAAAATTTACAAGTTATTTTTTTACAAATCCAATATTGGTAGCATTTTGATTTAAAAAAATGGGTCAAACGAGGCTTCCATTGTAAAGATAAGTCATACTGACAAATCTAAACATGAGGAAGTCTCGTTTGACCCAATTTTTTTTAAATATTTTTTTATTGTTCTGATAAATTTTACAAGTTATTTTTTTTTCAATACCAATATTGGTAGCATTTTGATTTAAAAAAAATGGGTCAAACGAGGCTTCCATCGTAAAGATAAGTCATAATGACAAATCTAAACATGAGGAAGCCTCGTTTGACCCAAATTTTTTAAATTTTACATATTTTTTGTTTTTATATGAAGTCTGGCAGTTCAAAGCCTGACTGAGTCTCCATCGTATACTGTATAGTTGATGGCGTCATAAGATCATCCATCAACGAGTCTAGCGTATCCGCTGGCATGGATAAAGGCGTACATAAAATATTATCAAGCTCATCCAGTTCAGTTTGTACCTCTGACCTTTCAATAGTAGGCCATCCATAAAAATATTCTGGATTTTCAATGGGTTCTGGATTTTCAATGGGAGCTGGACTTTCAATGGGAGCTGGACTTTCAATGGGTTCAGGATCTTCAATGGGATCAGGATTTTCAATGGGTTCAGGATCTTCAATGGGATCAGGATTTTCAATGGGTTCAGGATCTTCAACGGGCTCTGGACTTTCAATGGAACATATCTCAGGACTTTCAATGGGTTCAGGATCTTCAATGGGTGCTGGGCATTTAAACACTGGCTCAGGTGGGACTGGCTCTGTATTTGTGGCCGCCTCCTTGAAAGATGGCTTATGTTTCTTGGCACTCTTGGGAATTGTTTCAGCCTTCCGTTTTACCGATTTAATTCTCATGTCAAGTCCAGGTAGATCTGGTCCGTAGGGGCGTACGAAGTTATTGTCGGGGCGATCTGTCAAGTTTTTCCAGTCTTTAAAAGTCAGAGACTTGTATTGGGCTGCAAAGTTTGTTGTTATGACTATTGTTCTTCTGTCCACAGGAAAATAGATCTCTGGCTCTGGTTCTTGGGACGACTCTTGAGATGACTCCGGAAAATAGATTTCTGGCTCTTGGGATGGCTCTGAGATTGGAGACGTTGGCTTATCAAAATATTTAGATGTTATTCTAGCGACTTCAGTACTCATTTCTACGGGAGAGTCTTCCTCATCATCTATATGCTGTATCATGGGCGTTGGTACGGATATGTCGTACATACCATCTATTTTTGTTATGCGTTCCACCAAAGGATTTTTGGTTTCGAAGCCCAACTCTAAATTCTCTGGCACAATGTCCAAACTGAAAAAGTTTTTTTGAGTTGTAAACAGAATGTAGGTGGTCCCAGCAGGCACCTTGTAACTGGAGTCGGCAATCAGTATGTAACGATCGTAGTAATGGAGCTTGTCGCCAGCAAAGTATCTGTTGTCCGGTTTTACTCGTGTCTCGCCAGGACGCCTCACAAAGAACAGGAATGGCACGTTCAAAGTCTGTATTATATGGGCGCATCCTTGTCCGACGGTTCGCTGGCCAAATGTAAAGTAGGACTTTACAAGAAACTGGTTGTTGGGGCACTTGAAACCGATTCTCACGTCGGCGTTGGTTCTGTTGGCTTCGCTGGGGGGTCTTTTATATCGGTTCATCAGAGTGCTCCATTTAATCTCCTGAGGTCTCAGCGGATAGTTTGTCTTGGCCTCTCTGCCTATGGCTGGGATTGTATTCGTTATCTTGTCCGTCAGAGTACGTTTTTTGAATTCAATCTTCAAATCGGACGTCATGTATAGACAGAATACGCAAATCTTGCCTTCACCGATCATGGTTTGGAAGTGTGGATACTCTTCCAATTTCTTAACGGTAGGCGAAAGGTTTTTGGGAAACAGCTCGATAACCCCAAAACGGTTTCGTAGCGAGTTTACCGCTTTAAGCTTCTTCAGAGAGTATTGAGTTTTATACATATTGGTAGTTTAAAGCTCCGAAGAGAGAATGGCTATTCGATCAAATGTCAGAGCTTATATAGTCGATCTGATACAGGATATTGCATAAGTCGGGATATTGTCAATCTGAAGACAGGATATTGCATAAGTCAGTTTCTACGAAAACAGGATGAGCTATTTATAGATGTCGCTAAACGCGGAAACAGGATATTGTATAACTCATTTGCTATGATGCATTTTTATAGACGCAGATAAGCATTGCTGGAAGTGCTTTAACATGATATATATATATATATAGGTTATCTAGAGTCAATCAACCAACCAACCAACCTTGGAAAAAAAAAAAAAAAAAAAAAAAAAAAAAAAAAAAAAATTTTTTTTTTTTTTTTTTTTTTTTTTTTTTTTTTAAGGTTGGTTGATTGATTGATTGACTCTAGCTAGCCTATATATATATCATGCTAAAGTAACAGTTTATCTAAATTTGCTGATGTGCCACCACCTCTGTCAAAATTTTCAATTTTTTTTAATTTGAAAAAAATGACTTAAAAGTAATTAAATTGCTTATTTTACTATGTATATGTAATAAGAATCACGATTCCACGATTAGTTTTCAAAAATATTTTTATTTTAAGATTACGTTTCTAAAGTTGGCCAAATTTGCAAAATTTTCAATTTTTTTTAAATTTGAAAAAAATGACTGAATTAAATTGCTTATTTTACTATGTATATGTAATAAGAATCACGATTAGTTTTCAAAAATATTTTTATTTTAAGATTACGTTTCTAAAGTTGGCCAAATTTGCAAAATTTTCAATTTTTTTTAAATTTGAAAAAATGACTGAATTAAATTGCTTATTTTACTATGTATATGTAATAAGAATCACGATTCCACGATTAGTTTTCAAAAATATTTTTATTTTAAGATCACGTTTCTAAAGTTGTCAAAGTCTAAATCTTCATTAGCATTATAAATATATCAGTTATAAAAATATCCATTCAAATTCTTAAGTCAAAATCTTAAACGCATCCAATATTGGCAATATAATTGTTACAAAAAAAACGGGTCGAACGAAGTGTCAAAGACAGTAATCTGCCATGAGACACTTCGTTCGACCCGATTTTTTTATAAATCGTTTGGGCTTAAACCCAACAGTAATTTTTCCTGGCCTCTGTTTGTATGTGGCTATAGCATTTGCCATCTCTCAGATCGACGATTGACTTGATAACGACTATGCCCTGCCGTCTTCGAATTCTAGGATCTTCAAAGCCGGCAGTTTTTAGTTTAGGCCGTACCACAAAATCTATCTTCGGTGGAGGCTTCCAAGGGCGATAAACTGTTACTTTGGACGGGTCTTCTGAAATTGGAGAGTTTGGTAGCGGGCTTAATAGCGTTGGTACTTTAAAATACATCATCTCTGACATGGGTATTGAAATTTGAACTGGATCAGGATCAGGCTTAGATGTGGGAACTGGATCAGGCTTAGGTGTGGGAACTGGATCTGGCTTAGGTGTGGGAACTGGATCAGGCTTAGGTGTGGGATCTGGTTTAAGTGCTGGTTTTTGAATGAGAGCCGGTTTAGGTTTGGGAATAATGGTTGGAGCTGGCATTTTCATAGAACGGTCGTAATTACATATCAATTCACAAGATATGCGAGGGGTGTTCAATACGTTCCATTGCGGTATTATGACACAGTCGCAATCAACTCGTTCGTCCGTCAGAGAGTCAAATGAAAGAGTGGTCATTTCAAAAAGCAGAGGCTCAGAATGAATAAGCTGAGGCGAGAGGCCGGTATTTATACTCTGGCGAGCGGATCTGATAAGGCTCGACCGGATGACCTTTTAGATTAGAGCTATCGGAGCTATAAATAACTTTATCGCGTCCTGTTTATGAAGAAATGGGTTACATAATATCCTGCCTTTGAAACAACCGTTGCTGGTGAGACACAATGAGCGTGTAGTCATGTTAGCGATACTATATATAGAGAATGTAATCAACCAATCAACCAACCTTGAAAAAAAAAAAAAAAAAAAAAAAAAAAAAAAAAAAAAATTATTTTTTTTTTTTTTTTTTTTTTTTTTTCAGATGGTTGGTTGATTAGTTGATTTATATTTAGTATAAATACCGGCTCCGTACTCATTCATTCTGTCTTCACTCTCATTGAAATAGCTTATTAGATATTTTCTAGTCTCTGTTTCTAATTTATTTACGATGGCTCTTATCAAGTACCACGAGATCACAAGCCAAATTTATTCGGGCATACCTTTAATAGCTACCGAAAAATTGGATGGCTCTAATATCGGTATTGGCTACGTGAAGAATACGTTCAGGATACAATCTAGAAACGTAGTGCTAGATGAAAAGACACGCCTTTTTAACTTGAACGCAATCTTGGAACCGCTGTCGGAAAAGGTACGGCTTATCAAAGACATTTTACATGACAATTTTATCATTTATGGAGAAGTATTCGGAAGCCACATGAAGAGAATAACCTATCGTGATTTTGAATCCGAAGCTGTATTTGGTAGCAATACTGTCTTTTTTCGAGCCTTCGACATCTACCAACTGGATTCAGATACGTTTATGAAGTATAGCGACGCCGTGAACATTTTCCAGCGAGTGAAGCTACCCCACGTACCCATCTTAGATTTAGATTACCAAACGATAGGGGATCTGTACGAAAAAGTTGAAACGTATCCCAGCGCTTATGCAGAGTGTCCGCTAGACGGATTTGTCATGAAGGCCGACGCCGAAGAATCTCCACGCTCTAGGAACATTTTTAAGGTTAAGCGTAAGCAGTTCAACGAACAAGCCCTGAACAAGTACAAGATTAAAAATTATGTAAATTATAATAGATACCTATCTGCGTACTCGAAAATCGGCGAAGACTTTGAAAAAATCAAAGAAGAAATGGTGAGCGATTCGCTAAAAGATATAATTTCAGTCTATGAAAAGGACGGGGGATATGACTTGGACTCGATTCGCACAGAGATTGAAAACGAGGCGGATAAGCTTATAAAGAAGTTTTCTAGATCAGTTAAGGAAAAGCAGGTTATCAAAGATGATAACTAAATAAACAACTAACTATAGAATATCCATGAGTGGGCGTGGCATGAAAAAAAAAAAAAAAAAAAAAAAAAAAAAAAAAAAAAAAATATTTTTTTTTTTTTTTTTTTTTTTTTTTTTTTTTTTTAATGCCACGCCCACTCATGGATATTCTATATAAATAGTGGTTCCGTACTCAAGCTACCATCATTCTGTCCTCTGTTTATTGAAAGTTCATAGCGCAATCATGTATCTGAAAATTTGTTTTGATACCAAGCCTGCACTCATCGCCGCCACTGTTGGTAGAGATGTTTATTTCATAGCCGTCGAAGTTGGCAAATATTTAGGCTACGCGTCACCTTACAACTTTGCACATCGATATTCCAACAAGGATCTGGCTAATCTATATCCCAATGCACAACGCTTGAACATGAGTTCCAGGCGCGTGTTTGATTTCAACGATATGCTGCACGTACTTGTGAAGACGCACCGAATGCCTATCGAGGAAATCTGCCGTATCCAGAAACTGTGGACCGATGGCCGGGTAACCTCTACGTATCCCAGCATTATACCGTTCAGCAGAAAGATGGCCTTTGAAATCACAGTTCGAAACGAAGGCGAGACGAATTTACAAGATTGGCTTAAAGGGTATTACGAATACTCGAGGGCAGTCTGCGAACAACATACGAATATCTACGCACCCCCGTCGGTAGAATCCAGGTATGGGGATACTGAAGAAGAGAAACCTAGCAACTTTTCCATGCGTGTGAGAGCTGAAGGTATATGGTCTGTCAAATCGGGCGACATGCTTCAAGAATTGACTGCTACGGTTAAGAGAAAGTTTGAGGAAATAGAGAAAGACTATGTAGTTGACGAAAAAGACAGAGCGTATGAGTTGACCGTCAAACTGGCTCGTAGAGAGATAGTTTAATTATGTTAAACTACCAACTGTGAAAAAAAATGTTTGAGTCAATCAATCAACCAACCTTTGAAAAAAAAAAAAAAAAAAAAAAAAAAAAATTTTTTTTTTTTTTTTTTTTTCAAAGGTTGGTTGATTGATTGATTGACTCTAGCTAGCCTATATATATCATGCTAAAGTAACAGTTTATCTAAATTTGCTGATGTGCCACCACCTCTGTCAATTTTTTTTTAAATTTGAAAAAAAACGACTGAAAAGTAATTAAATTGCTTATTTTACTATGTATATGTAATAAGAATCACGATTCCACGATTAGTTTTCAAAAATATTTTTATTTTAAGATCACGTTTTTAAAGTTGGCCAAAATTTTCAATTTTTTTTAAATTTGAAAAAAATGACTGAAAAGTAATTAAATTGCTTATTTTACTATGTATATGTAATAAGAATCACGATTCCACGATTAGTTTTCAAAAATATTTTTATTTTAAGATCACGTTTTTAAAGTTGGCCAAAATTTTCAATTTTTTTTAAATTTGAAAAAAATGACTGAAAAGTAATTAAATTGCTTATTTTACTATGTATATGTAATAAGAATCACGATTCCACGATTAGTTTTCAAAAATATTTTTATTTTAAGATCACGTTTTTAAAGTTGGCCAAAATTTTCAATTTTTTTTAAATTTGAAAAAAATGACTGAAAAGTAATTAAATTGCTTATTTTACTATGTATATGTAATAAGAATCACGATTCCACGATTAGTTTTCAAAAATATTTTTATTTTAAGATCACGTTTTTAAAGTTGGCCAAAATTTTCAATTTTTTTTAAATTTGAAAAAAATGACTGAAAAGTAATTAAATTGCTTATTTTACTATGTATATGTAATAAGAATCACGATTCCACGATTAGTTTTCAAAAATATTTTTATTTTAAGATTACGTTTCTAAAGTTGGTCAAATTTGCAATAGTCAACTCAAAGTCTAAATCTTCATTTTTGAAAATATACTTAATTCAATTAGTATAATCTGAAGACAGGATATTGCATAAGTCAGTTTCTACGAAAACAGGATGAGATAATGCTTATTTTAGATGAAACAGGATATTGCCAATCTGAAGACAGGATATTGCATAAGTCAGTTTCTACGAGAACAGGATGAGATAAGGCTTATTATAGATGTCGCGGAAACAGGATATTGTATAACTCATTTGCTATGAAAACAGGATGCATTTTTATAGACGCAGATAAGCATTGCTGGACAATGATAATGTATATACTTTAGCATAATATATATATATAGGTTAGCTAGAGGCAATCAATCAATCAATCAACCAACCTTGAAAAAAAAAAAAAAAAAAAAAAAAAAAAAAAAAATATTTTTTTTTTTTTTTTTTTTTTTTTTTTTTTTTTTTTTTTTCCAAGGTTGGTTGATTGATTGATTGACTCTAGCTAGCCTATATATATATCATGCTAAAGTAACAGTTTATCTAAATTTGCTGATGTGCCACCACCTCTGTCAAAATTTTCAATTTTTTTTAAATTTGAAAAAAAAAAAACTGAAAAGTAATTAAATTGCTTATTTTACTATGTATATGTAATAAGAATCACGATTCCACGATTAGTTTTCAAAAATATTTTTATTTTAAGATTGCGTTTCTAAAGTTGGCCAAATTTGCAAAATTTTCAATTTTTTTTAAATTTGAAAAAAAACGACTGAAAAGTAATTAAATTGCTTATTTTACTATGTATATGTAATAAGAATCACGATTCCACGATTAGTTTTCAAAAATATTTTTATTTTAAGATCACGTTTCTAAAGTTGGGTAAATTTGCAAAATTTTCAATTTTTTTTAAATTTGAAAAAAAATAACTCAAAAGTAATTAAATTGCTTATTTTACTATGTATATGTAATAAGAATCATGATTCCACGATTAGTTTTCAAAAATATTTTTATTTTAAGATTACGTTTCTAAAGTTGGTCAAATTTGCAATTTTTTTTAAATTTGAAAAAAATACTTAATTCAATCCCATCCATATATTTTTCAGTCTTAATAATATTTTCATACATGTAATTGTAAAGTCTCAACTTAAACGTCTTAATTATTTTTTTTATGCTGATAACCTCTTCAATACTAGCTTAATAGATTTTTTTTATAAATACTTAAATTAAGCACCCTTAGAATCAAAGTCTTAAATTAAACCCGTCCAATGTTGGCACTATATCTATCGCAAAAAAATGGGTCGAACGAGGTGTCAAAGACAGAAATTCTGCCATGAGACACCTCGTTCGACCCATTTTTTTACTCTCATTTTAAAGATTAACACAAGCTCTCTATGGTTTGCTCATTAGATGACCTCCTGATAGTCATCTTCAATGGTCCGGTCATTTGGGATTTGTATAATTCATAATCCTCATATTCAAGTTCGAAAAATTTCCTCACCTGTAGTTGGTATGTGGCAAGGAAGTCTTCGAACTTGGTATGGGACCTTTCTACAAATCTAACACCTATGGCTTTCACGAAGCTGAGCTTCATGTTAGCCTGGTATTTTACCATGGCCGAACCATCGAACATCTCATCAAACTCCTGTTCGCCCATGAACCCTCCCAAATGATGTTTGGCTTCGCTAATGGAGAAGATTCTCGTCTTAGCGAGCCATTTGGGTAAATCGATTTTAGGGTCCATTACATCTCGGACTGTGAGGCCTGCATATCTTTCGGCAAAATGAAGATCTAAAGGATGCCTTGAGTAGATAGCCAGGTCCTCAGCCCGGACAAACAGGGTACCATCAGAGGCCATTAGGCATTTAAAGACAACGCCATAAGCGTAATTTTTTACATGGAAAAACATGACTGACAGAGAGCTAATGAATCTAAGCAGCTAGTAGAGAGATCGACTAGCAATTGAAGAGCTCTCGCTGGACACTCGTATATATACCCGGTCTTATCAATAGGATCTGATAGTACGAACCGCTTATCAAGAGGAAAGGCTTGCATAATATCCTGTCTCTCGAGCAATCTGATTATAACCGGGCATCCTGAGGAAAGGCTTACATAATATCCTGTCAACACTTCTCGAAAAATCTTTTTATAGAGATCTGATTATAACCGGGCTTCCTGCATCCTGAGGAAAGGCTTACATAATATCCTGTCAACACTTCTCGAAAAATCTTTTTATAGAGATCTGATTGTAATTTTAATTGAAGCAGCTTATCAAGCATCCTGAGGAAAGGCTTGCATAATATCCTGTCTCTCGAAAATCTTTTTATAGATTATAATGACTGGCTTGGCTACACTTAATCTTTAAAACTTTTAAATTTTACATATAAAATGTAAATTTTAAACGAAAAAATTAAAATTTTAAATTCAGATCTCTTAAATTTAGCTATCGATATTTTATCAAGATTAATATTTATCTTATAGCTAAACCATATCCCTTGAAAATTACAATCGGTACGCATTCAATGTTGGCTTGGCTACACTTAGTCTTTAAAAATTTTAAATTTTACATGTAAATTTTAAACGAAAAAATTAAATTTTTAAATTCAGATCCCTTAAATTTAGCTATCGAGTCTGTTTATTTTACCAAGTTTCATATTTATCTTATAGCTAAGCCATATCCCTTGAAAATTTAGAGATCAGAGTATAATGACCGCCACACTTAGTCTTTAAAAATTTTAAATTTTACAAGAAAAAAATGTGAATTTTAAATGAAAAAATTAAATTTTTAAATTCAGATCCCTTAAATTTAGCTATAGAGTATGCATATTTTATCAAGATACAAAATTATCTTATAGCTAAGCCATATCCCTTGAAAATTTAGAATTATAATGACTGCCATACTTAGTCTTTAAAAATTTTAAATTTTACATACAAATTTTAAACTAAACAATTAAATTTTTAAACTCAGATACCTTAAATTTAGCTATAGATATTTTATCAAAATTATCTTATAGCTAAGCCATATCCCTTGAAAATTACAAGTTCAAATCGGTACACATCCAATGTTGGCACTCTATCTATCGCAAAAAAATGGGCCGAGCGAAGCCTCAATGATCATGAGAGGCTTCGCTCGACCCATTTTTTTGCACCTCGTCCTGATCTTAAGACGAGGATTTATAGAAGTAGGGCTTGTTTCCCACCAAAACTTTTATTTTTCGGGGGAAATAGCCTAGCTCCAAATCCCCATATCGTTCGCCGAATACATAAGTGTCCATGGGTACCGTTGCCAGGTACTCCTCCATGACATTCTTTAAGTCGGCCAAGAAACTCTCCATTGTGGCATTGGATGAGGTTATGGCCGCGAGCTTAACCTGGACAGGCCGCCTCAGGTTTAAGCTGCATTCGATGGGGGTGAGAATTTCAATCGGCCCCTGAAATAGGGAGTCAAACTCTCCTGGATGCATATCCATCAATATTTTTGCATCCTCTAGTCCAAAGACGCATGTCTTGGCTAGAGACGGGGGTAGTTTCAAGCCCTCAGGAGCAATGTCAGTTACCGTTATATGGCACAAGTTCACCACTTTACTGGAGTTTTCATGCCCCATGTAATAGGCCACGTCTCGGCCTTTGATAAAAATTTGGTCGTCAAATGATAAAAAGCATGTTAATTTAACATTCAGTTCATCGGACAGAATTTGGAAGATCATTTTGGTAAGCAGTAGCTCAGAATGAAATGTCTCGTCCAGCAGCCTGTATTTATACTAGCAGTAATCTTTAGTTCTATCTAAATTCCAAGTAAATATCTTATCTATGACGCACATCCTCATGCTATCGGATTAATTATATAAATAATTTTATCGTTCTAGAAGGACAGATTTTATCGAAAAAAACAGCTGATACATCCTGTTTTCTTAGTAAAGCCTGATAAAACGAGGTCACGAATCGGGTATATATACGAGCTGCCTCTAAGAGCCTGCATCATTTTGACTTTTATTGCCATAAGTCATGCTATTCACTATTGAACATCCACAGCTTGACGCTAAAATCCTATTCGTAGTCTCTGCGGATGGACTTTTGTTCGTCAGGGCCTCTGATGTGGCCAAGCTGATGGGTAAGGGTAGCGCATACGTAAAAAAAACGACCAGGTTGAAGGTGTGCGATCTCGTTTACAGGAGGGTCAGGTTACCTATCTCTCTAGCCAATACCTGGGTGTATCCAGTCGACGAGATACATTTTGGAGATGCCCTGTCGTCGTTGGGATTCGAGGCCATGCTGACATCCTCTAAAATCCAGATTCTAGACCCCATAGTACCCACCTCATGCATCCATAAAGCCATCCGAATTCGGATCGTGAGGGACTCTGACACATACATAAATGAATTCTTAAAAGATTTCATAGAGAGAACCATGCTGTTCTTCGATGGGGACCACGATGACGACCCTCGCCTCCACGAAGATAGATTTGAGACTATTTCTTGGACAGACACCCCTCCGTCCAAAATCAAAGTCTTTGTGGGGGATCGATCTAGATGGTACAAACTGATGCCTTAAATCTGGAGGGGGGCAAAAAAATGGGCCGAACGAAGCGTCTCATGGCAGATTTCTGTCTTTGACGCTTCGTTCGGCCCATTTTTTTGCGATAGATAGAGTGCCAATATTGGATGTTTATAAATTGAGACTTTGAATTGATCTGAGAGATAATAGTAATATTTCAATATTGAAACGATGCCTTTGAATCTGAGATAGCTTTGAGATAGAAATATCGAATAAGGATTATTTAATCCAAGTCAATCAACCAATCAACCAACCTTGAAAAAAAAAAAAAAAAAAAAAATTTTTTTTTTTTTTTTTTTTTTTTTTTTTTTTTTTTTTTTAAGGTTGGTTGATTGGTTGATTGACTTGGATTCATTCTTTATAAATAGCCGTACTCAAACCTTCATTCTGTCTGAATCTCTTCTAGCCTTCAATTTACAATATTGAATAAGGACATTTTTTAAATGAATGCTGTACCCATATTGAATATATTTTTTTAACGATTCGATAAACAAATAATATATTTTTAACGATTCGATAAACAAATAAAATATTTAAATAATAAATATTTTATTATTAAAATAAAATATTTAAATAATATATTTAAATTCTAAATATTTATTATTCAAACCGACAACTGAATCGAATCGTGAAAAATTCTGACGGGGTGGAGTTGCTCGAATAATACTTCTGGCGACTGTCTGATAGACCTTTATATGCCGTAAAGAAGTAGGTTCACCCAGCTTTGCGGTACTTGGCATAGAAGCTGTAGTTTGAATAGACTACCCTCGTAACTGTAATCTTTAACTCTTAATTGTAAAAATTTACATGCTTACATTTCTAATGTCTCGTGAGCGAGATTGGCGGGGTAATCTTTAAATCTTAATTATAAAAATTTACATGACTGCATGCTTAAATTTCTAATGTCTCGTTTCTAATGTCTCGTCAGCGACTTTGGCATAGGAGCTGTAGTTTGAATAGACTGTAATCTTTAAATCTTAATTGTAAAAATTTACATGACTGCATGCTTAAATTTCTAATGTCTCGTGAGCGTTGCTGAGATTGGCGGGAGCTGTAGTTTGAATATCCTCATAACTGTAATCTTTAAATCTTAATTGTAAAAATTTACATGACTACATGCTTAAATTTCTAATGTCTCGTTTCTAATGTCTCGTCAGCGACTTTGGTATAAGAGCTGTAGTTTGAATAGACTGTAAGCTTTAAATCTTAATTGTAAAAATTTACACGACTGCATGCTTAAATTTCTAATGTCTCGTTTCTAACGTCTCGTCAGCGGTACTTGGCATAGGTTTGAATAGATCTTAATTGTAAAAATTTACATGCTTACATTTTAATGTCTTATCTGGCAGTACTTGGCATAGGTTTGAATAGACTGTGATCTTTAAATCTTAATTGTAAAAATGTACATGACTACATGCTTAAATTTTTAATGTCTCGTTTCTAATGTCTGACACAATATCTCGGATCAGGGGCATGCGATTCGGTCTTAGCTGAGAAAAGAATCGGGCTGGTGTAACTTGAAGATTATTTGAAAAAAAAAACTAATTAGTACCAACTGAGAAATATAACATTAGAAACCAACCATCATATCAACCAACCAACTTAAAAAAAAAAAAAAAAAAAAAAAAAAAAATTTTTTTTTTTTTTTTTTTTTTTTTTTTTTTTTTTTTTGAGTGGGTGTGGCTTGGATTCATTCTTTATAAATAGCCGTATTCAAACCTTCATTCCTTCATTCTGTCTGCCAGCCTCATCTAGCTAACATTGTATCAGGATCCACGCTTGTCATTGAATTGATCCTGTTTCTGTGACTCTCACACATTGGATAGCTTCTAATATTTATCTCTTTCATTGAAGCTCAGCATGTACAAAATGTGGGAACCGTTGGACAACGACGCAAAGACCGAAATGCAAAATTTAAAGCAGCAAATGTTTGACTTGCAATCTAAATTGGATGCAGAAATCTCACTCTTGAAAACCAAGATTGAAAAATTTGACGTACTGTACTCCAAAATAGATAACTTGTATCAGGAAGAAATTTACAGGCTTAAATTAGAGTTGGGCGTGCAGCAGAACAGATCTCTAGTGCAGATTCAGAAGCAGCAGATCCAGATCCAGAACCTGCAGAACCTGTTGCTCTCTAATCAGATAGCGACTCAACAGAATTCGTTGCGACAGGATAATAATGCGTAGATCATCCTTGTCAGCAACCAACCAACCAACCATATTAAAAAAAAAAAAAAAAAAAAAAAAAAAAAAAAATTTTTTTTTTTTTTTTTTTTTTTTTTTAGTTGGTTGTTTGCATATTATATATGATCGCTAACAACCGTCATTGTATTTGACCAGCAGCAGTCGTCTAGTCAACAGTCTTCTAGTCATGACAGAGGTATGTCGTTTAATGATTGTTTAAATTGATTCAATATTATCATGTCTTTTAGAGTCTCAAGTTAAATATCATAGGTTTTATAGAATATAATAAAATAAATTAAATAAAATATTGGAAATAAAATATTTTTTTTATCTGAATTTAAACATACAGACATTTCCGCTTCGCGGAAATGTCTGTATGTTTAAATACAGATAAAAAAAATATTTTATTTCAAACTCAATTATAGGTAAAATATAAATAATAATAATAATAATAATAATAATAATAATAATAATAATAATAATAATAATAATAATAATAATAATAATAATAATAATATTATAATAATAATATTATTATAATAATAATAATAATAATAATAATAATATAATAATAATATTATAATAATAATATTATAATAATAATATTATAATAATAATAATAATAATAATAATAATAATAATAATAATAATTATATATATATATATATATATATATATATATATATATATATATATATATATATATATACTTGTATACTCAGAAAATACTGTAAAACATCTTTTAATTTAAGTGATTATATTTTTGTAGTCTGAATTCGTATGTCAATTATAGTGTCGCTGTCTCAGCGAGTTTCACTATATCGGCACGAGACTACGCTCTTGACAAGTTTGTAGTCTGAATTCGTATGTCAGTTATAGTGTCGCTGTCTCAGCGAGTTTCACTATATCAGCATAAGACTACACTCTTTATTGTCTTGCCAAGTTTGTAGTCTGAATTCGTATGTCAATTATAGTGTCGCTGTCTCAGCGAGTTTCACTATATCAGCATAAGACTACACTCTTTATTGTCTTGCCAAGTTTGTAGTCTGGACTTTGAATGTCAGTTATAGTGTCTCAGCGAGTTTCACTATATCAGCATAAGACTACACTCTTTATTGTCTTGCCAAGTTTGTAGTCTGGACTTTGAATGTCAGTTATAGTGTCTCAGCCAATTTCACTATATCGGCATAAGACTACACTCTTTATTGTATTGCCAAGTTTGTAGTTTGAATGTCAGTTATAGTGTCTCAGCCAGTTTCACTATATAGGCATAAGACTACGTTATTTATTGTATTACCAAGTTTGTAGTTCGTATGTCAGTTATAGTGTTGCTGTCTCAGCCAGTTTCACTATATAAGACTACGTTATTTATTGTATTACCAAGTTTGTATGTCAGTGTCTCAGCCAGAATGAGGTTATATTCTTTTATTGTCTTGCCACGTAAGTTGTAATCTATATTATGTATATCGGCTACAGCGTCTCGCCAGTTTTGCGTATAGTGGCTGTTGTTTGAAATTCTAAAAGGGTTAAATGTACTCGAAAAGTATTGTGGCTAGATAGTCTGAAAATATTGACTGATTTTGACGGCTAAATTTACAATATTAGCATGAAATCTTGTAAATTTATAGGAGACTCATGGGGTAATTTTAGTTTTTTCCACAACAATAAAGGCCTCACCCTTGGAAAATATTAGCGAGACTCTCTACAAGCAACTATTTTTTTTCTTAAATGTGGCTTATAATACTGATCAGGAAAATTTTTATAAGATTAGTTTATCGCTTGGGACCTTCTAGAATAATTGCGTTTGCAGGATATTATGTAACTCGTTTCCTCAAAGATAAGATCTAATCTATAAACAGTCATCCTGTCGAGCCCTATTATTTTTATCGTTTCTCAGAACCGCTTATCAGATCTCATGCATCCGCCCGCCAGAGTATAAATACCGGCCTCTCGCCTCAGCTTATTCATTCTGACCTTTTGTTTTGCAAAATGCGTTCCGCAGACTCTGACAGGCAATATGATTACGGCTATGCCTTACAACCCAAAAGGAAAATATTAAAGACCTCTCGTCTCTATTGCGAGCTAATACTTCAATACGATAAATCAATGTCTTTGCCAACTCCCAAGCCAGTTTCAAAGCCGACTCCAAAGCCAAAGCCAGATCCCGTTACAATAGCCACATCACAGAAGATGTACTTAAAAGTTCCAAATCCCATAAGCCAACTGCCAAAATCTCCTGAAGTCTCTACCAGGTACAAAATATACCGTGCCTGGAATCCTCGACCAAGGGTTAATTTTATGATACGGCCGAAACAGTTGGAGAATAAAAAGGCATAGTCGTTATCAATTGCCTAATAGAAACAAAGGTCACCCAAACGATTTATAAAAAATCGGGTCGAACGAAGTGTCTCATGGCAGATTACTGTCTTTGACACTTCGTTCGACCCGTTTTTTTGTAACAGTTGTATTGCCAATGTTGGATGTGTTTAAGATTTTAACTTAAGATTTTGAACGGAGGCTTGTAAAAATTTATATACAAAAAAATATTAGAATTCCATCAAAGTCACATTAAAATCAACCAACCAACCAACCTTGAAAAAAAAAAAAAAAAAAAAAAAAAAAAAAAAAAATTTTTTTTTTTTTTTTTTTTTTTTTTTTTTTTTTTAGGTGCCACGCCCACCCTTGAAGCTTGTCTATATTTACTGTGGCTAACATGACTACACTCTCATTGTGTCTTGCCTGCAACGGTCGTCTAGTCACTATGTCTCGTAATGTGTTTTCAGCAAGACTAGAGAGTTAGATTTTTCTATAATAGCCTATGATCTATTCTGATTTCATGAAAACCTTCAGTATATTGTCATTTGTCAGACAAAAGTCTTGTTTTCAAAGCCGATATTGTATAAATAACGCTATTTCATCCTATTTTAAAGGTCAGGAGCGATTTTATGCATGACCGTACAGTAGAAGAAAGAAATTCCACTCCCACCCACCCTAATAGATATACTATATATATACTATATATATAGACTGCAGCGCCATCTATAATGATTGGCTAAGGAAACATAGCGTTAGCAGCCAACTGAGAAATATAGCGTTAGCAGCCAACTGAGAAATATAGCGTTAGCAGCCAACTGAGAAATATAGCTTTGGCGGCCAACTTAGAACTGTAGCAGCCAACTGAGAAATATAACTGTAGCAGCCAACTTAGAACTGTAGCGGTTAACTTAGAAATATAACTTTAGAAACCAACCAACCAACCTTGAAAAAAAAAAAAAAAAAAAAAAAAAAAAAAAAATTTTTTTTTTTTTTTTTTTTTTTTCAAGGTTGTTTGCATACTATATATAGAACTGTTGACATACCATCTCATCATTCTATCTCAGCAGCAACGGTCATGTCTTTGATACATTTAAATTCATGTCTTCTAAAATCTCAAATTAAATTTCTACACATTGATACATTTTTTGCTACGCTAAATGAATGCTGTGCCAATATCGAATACATTTTATAAATAATTAAACTATTTAAATTTTATTATTTAAACCGTCTGAAAAGGTGCAGTTGCTCGAAACTTATTGCTGGTGACTGTCTGATAAGCCTTTAGATGCGTAAACTCGTAGGATTACCCAGCTTTGCGGTACTTGGCATAGGAACTGTCGTTTTGAAATTCTGAAAGGTTAAATATGCTCGAAAATTATTGCTGGTGACTGTCTGATAAACCTTTAGATGCGTAAACTCGTAGGATTACCCAGCTTTGCGGTACTTGGAGTAGCAGCTGTAGTTTGAATAGAATCCCTTGACATGACTTTATAAAATCATTGGCCTTATCGTGGATGAATGCACCATTCTAAATTTATCGTTTGACCCTTGAAATCTTAATTGTAAAATCTTAATTGTAAAAATTTACATTACCTGTCTTCTTTTCGTGGACTCTGCTATCAGAATGTCTAAACAACTCATGAAGGATTTTATTCTGCCGGTCGGTATGGACTGGCATATTTAAGATCAAATGGCTTCATGCTAAAATGTGAAACCTACATCCAGATCAGTTCTGTTGGACAAAATCAGGCCAATGTTGTAAATAATAAAAATCGTTACATTATAAGGGCTATGGATAAAATTTATATTAATATGAAGATATTTTTTTAAGAATCAAAAAAAAATATCCATTCCTATAGACGCTCGAAGATTTTACATGCGACATTGCGTTTAGCCTTAGTTATTGCATAGACGATACTCGTGCTGGATTTGCGGTACTTGAGGCATATATATACATATATATACATATATATACATATATATATATATATATATCGCTATTGAATCGAGTTTGAAATAAATATTTTTTATCAGTAATAAAACATACAGACATTTCAGCGGCCTTGATGAAGGCTTGGAAAATATTAGCTCTGCAAATTCGAAGCAAAGATTTTTTTTAAATGTGGCTTAAACTACTGGTCAGGAGTCGATAATATTACCAATATTAGATTTTTAATCGTTTAGTCTAATATTGAACAATTGTCTTTGAAAATATTGGCTGTAGTCTCTGAAAATATTGATCGACTAACATTTTTTTCTAATTTTGATGGCTAAATTTACAATATTAACATGAAATCTTGTAAATTTATACGATTTTCATGGGCTAATTTTAGTTTTTTCGACAACGAGTTTTGATGAAGGTCTTACCCTTGGAAAATATTAGCGGCCTCTCTGCAAGCAAAGATTTTGTTTTTCTTAAATGTGGCTTAAACTACTGATCAGGAGTCGATAATAATGCCAATATTAGATTTTTAATAGTCTAGTCTAAGATTGGACAAAAGGGTGGTAATGCTCGAATAATATTGCCAGTGACTGTGTCTTGTACCGGGATTTATCGCAAAACGGAGAGTTTAGCTAGATTTGTGGTACTTGAGGGTGGGGTGTAAATAGAGATTGGGTCGTAAGAAATACACAGATATTTTATTGAGATCTAGGATAGCTATTATTTAAAATGTTTTATCGTACAGCTTGAGAGAGCCGTCTTAAAAGTTGGATATGAAGACTTCCATATGTCCGCTCTATTTTGAAAATGCTTAAAGTATATTTTTAGAATCCTTCTACCAAGACGAATCAGGTAAACAAGCCAAACATATATGCATAATCGTGTAATTGAGTATGAAATAAAATATTTTTTTTATCTGTATTTAAACATACAGACATTTCCGCGAAGCGGAAATGTCTGTATGTTTTAATACAGATAAAAAAAATATTTTATTTCTAATATTTTTAATTCTAAAGTTACAATATTAGCATACCATTTTTAAATTTTTTTCGATAATGAGTTTTGATAGAAAGGTTTAGGCTTGATAACCAATTAGATAAAAAATATTACGTGGCTTTGTAGTGGCATAATATCCTGTCAGTATTTTTAGCCATCCTGTTTTCAAGGACTACAAATAACTTTATCTTATCCGGTAACTCCTTATCGCATCCTTATCGCATCCTGTTTTAAAGGATATGGGCTCTACTATAAAAGCCGCTGCTCAGAGCTTACAGTTTCATTCGCTCACTAGCTCTCAAGCCATGTGGATGCGATTATTTTTCCCAGGCCAGATCGGCTTGAGGTCCGCCCTAGCCTCTGACGGAAAGACTTACGTTTCGGCTGTAGATGTGGGCGTGATGCTGAAATTCAACGATATTCATGAATTTGCCAACTATCGGGCCACCAAGCATCTAGATATGTTTCCAGTCTTTGAAATATACGAGATGTTCGACTACGTGAGCCTGTTCTCAGATGTTGAAGACATGCAGAGACTCTGGAGACACGGAAGGGTCGCAGCCGATTTTCCCATGTCTTCGGAGTACGTATTTGATGTGCATGTCGAATCTGAGGGGAATGCCAGGTTGCAGGACTGGCTGCAAATCTATACTGACCTCTTCAGAAATGACCTGTTCGAAGGCCCTCGTGTCAAGTCCAAGAAATTGGCTATCACCAACGAATGTAAAGTCTGCCTGACGGAAGAGAGCCAGGTGGCGTTCTTCGACTGCGGGCACGTGGTGTGCTGCATGGCCTGTTCGGACAAACTCGAATATTGTCCTGTCTGCCGAACGGTCATTGCGGAAAAGAGACGGGTCTATGTCCAATAGATGTGAAAAATATTTAAAAAACTTGTGTCAAACGAGGCTTCCTCATGTCTTGACGACGATGGAAGCCTCGTTTGACACATTTTTTTTAAAGCGATAGGCTACCAATCTTGGATTTGTGAAAAAAATAACTTGTAAATATTTATCGGTTTAGACGGTGAGTGAGTAAGTTAAAAAATTTCAAGATTTGTGAAAAAAAACTTAGAAATATAAAATCGAAATGAAAAAAATAAATTTATAAAAAATGACAAAGTCCAAAAAAAATATATATATATAAAATCAACCATGGTTTATATAGCCATGCCACACCCACCTTGAAAAAAAAAAAAAAAAAAAAAAAAAAAAATTTTTTTTTTTTTTTTTTTTTTTTTTTTTTTTTTAAGGTTGATTGATTGGTTGATTGACTCTAGCTAGCCTATATATATGCCGGTTTGTCTTCTAACAGAATCATTTGCATCGTGGAAATGAATTTCATACGATATGAGTTTATGGACCTGCTCCGAAATTGCGTTCGACTTGCCTTACGTCTAGAGACCTGCGAAATGATGTTGGAATCTGAGTTTGCCCGGTCTATTTTGAAAATGCTCACAGTGTATTTTCAGAATCACCCTAATCGCGAGATGGTCAGAATAGATACAGCTGAAAAGGCATTTAGAATGTTGAAAGGCCAATTGAAATGCATAGCGTATTGTGACTATGATAGCATGTCTCCTGAGGTTAAGAGTCTGTTGGCTGAAGATATTGTGCAGCCTTATCAAGTTTGGGTTCTACAATGCCTAATTGTTACAGCATGTACTGTTGCAGAGTGCTGGACAAACTGTAAAGTGTGTATGTTTGATGTAGCTTTTGAAACGCTGATAGACATGTTGGACACTTATGGCTATATTGCCTGTATCGAACGCGACCTAGATCGTAACTATAATCCGTTTGGTAATCCGAGCGAAATTGTCTTGTTCGCCGGTCTAAAAATAACCAATTAGAACGCGGCCATCCTATTTTCAAGGACTTATGTAACGATTCGTATAAATAGCTATCGCATCCTGTTTTCATAGATAAGCTCGCTACTATAAAGGTCAGTGCTCAGCGCTTGCAGTTTCATTAATTCACTACCTCTCGAGTCATGTGGATGAAAATATTTTTCCCCGGCAAGATCGGTTTGAGAGCCACCCTAGCCTCTGATGGAATGGTTTACGTTTCGGCCGTAGACGTGGGTGAGATGCTGCAATTTAATGACAATTACGAGTTTGCTAAGAATCGTGTCATCAAATACATAGCCAATGCATTTCCAGTTTTTGAGATTGAAGAAATGTTCACCTACGTAGGCCTGTTTTCAGCGTTTTTAGACGTAGTTGAAATGCAGATGCTCTGGAGACATGGACGGGTCGCCGCTAATTTTCCAGTGTCTACGGAAGATATATTCGACGTTCATGTTGAAACGCAGGGAGAGGTAAAATTGCAGGACTGGCTTCAAACATATGCAGACCTCTTTAAAAATCAACTGTTGGACAGACCGGTTGAAGAGATCGAGTGCCCAGGCCTTACTTGTGACAAGACACAACTCGAAAACAGATTGACTACCTTTCGCAGCTCTCCGTTTGGAGATGATACTAAATCGATAGCCGAATGCGGCATGTTTTACTTAAAGTATGGAGATTTCGTACAATGTGCTTACTGCAAAGTGATCTTGCATGATTGGAAACCTTACGATAATCCGCTAAAAGAACATATTCGCAAGAGTCCAAGATGCCCATATTTAATTGGTTTAACCGATTGGAAAAGGCCTATGAATAAAACGAAGAACGAATGCAAGGTCTGTTTGACAGAAGAGAGCGAAGTCGCATTCTTTAACTGTGGGCATGTAGTATGCTGCCTGGCTTGTTCCAAAAAGATGGTAAATTGTCCCATATGTAGAAAAGCTATTGTAGAAAAGAGAAGAGTGTATATCCAGTAATTAAAAAGCCACGCCCACTCAAAAAAAAAAAAAAAAAAAAAAAAAAAAAAAAAAAAAATTTTTTTTTTTTTTTTTTTTTTTTTTTTTTTTTTTTTGAGTGGGCGTGGCTTAGCTATCTCTATTTATATTAATGCGATCATGCCTATAAAAATGCAGGTTTCTGTTCTAAAGGAATCATTTACATCATGTTCTTCCAATTTCGTGTGCTCGAAAATGAGTTTCGTATCGTACTCAGGGATTGTGTTCGTCTTGCCTCTCGTCAAGAGACCTGCGAAGTGTTAGAATCTCCATTTACCCGCTCTATTTTGAAATTGTTGAAAGTATATTTTCAGAATTCATCTAGTGACTCGGAGGACATACCTGATACTGTCGAAAGGGTTATTAAGAGGTTGGATGTCAGATTGAGGAATATCATACATTCTAACTACAGTATAATCTCTCCTGATATTAAAAGTCTGTTCGGTAAGGAAATGTTGCCACATAACCATTGGAGTTATCAAGTTTGGGTTTTAAACTGTTTGATCGTTACAGCATCTACCGTTGCAGACTATGCAGAACAATTCAAAGTGGATATTTTCGATATGGTTTTTGAAGTATTGTTTCAAAAGTTGAAATATTACGGTTATATTAAACGCATTGATGATGACCTGTCTTGCAACCACGATCCGTTTGGTAATCTAAGTAAAAGAGTACTTTTGGCAAGTGTATAAAAACTTACCAAATATAACCTTGAAAAAAAAAAAAAAAAAAAAAAAAAAAAAAAAAAAAATTTTTTTTTTTTTTTTTTTTTTTTTTTTAAGTGGGTGTGGCTTAACTTATTTAAGACTTGAAAAAAAACCTGGCTATATAAATGCGAGTTTACGTTCAAAATAAATCATTGGTATCATGTCTATCCGAGGTGATTTTCGTAGACTACTCCAAGATTGCGTTCGTCTCGCCTCTCGTGAAAAGGCCTACGGAATGTTCAAATTTAAATTTGCCTACTGTATTTTGAGAAAGCTTGAAATATATTTTCAGACCCCCGCTAGCCGTTTGCAAATTAGACTGGATACAGTTGAAAAGATGATTTCCAGGTTGGACATGAAATTGAGACTTATTTTACATTATGAAGATGTTCGGTCCGATCCTAATGTTAGATGTCTGTTGGGCGAGGAAAAGTTGCCACGTGTCCATTGGCGTTATCAAGCTTGGGTCTTGAAATATTTAATTGTTACAACAAATACTATTGTAGATTGTACAGAACAATTGAAAGTAGATATTTTTGATAAGGCTTTTGAATTATTGATGAAAAAGATTGACTGTTATGTTTATATTAGATTTATGAAAGGCGAGCTAGCTGACAAAGACGATCCGAGTGAAATAGCCCAGAAGCGAGAGTTATCAATGACCAATGCAGATTTAGAAAATTCTCAATTACTGTGTAATATTTGTTTTAGCAGAGAGAGACAAATTGTTTTTGAAGATTGTAAGCATTTCGTTTGTTGTAAAAGCTGTTCAAGCCATTTCACAACTTGTCCAATTTGTCGATCACCTATTACAAATTGTATTACAGTATACCTATCTTAAAAAAAAAAAAAAAAAAAAAAAAAAAAAAAAAAAAATTTTTTTTTTTTTTTTTTTTTTTTTTTTTTTTTTTTTTTTTTCAAGTGTGGGCGTGGCTTAGCTCTATATAAGTATGGGTTTCCACGCTCATTTCTGCCTAACATTTCGTATTGAACAGATTAAATATATACTTAAACATAAAGGAGATATATAGTATTTATTTAACGTTGTTTATATTTTAGTTTTGCTAGAATAAATATAGTATGGATAATATAGAAGTCATATTTAGCTACATGCGAGATGACTACCATAGAACAATAGCACGTTTAGAGTCTTCGAAAGGGGTCGTTGATAAAGAATCTCTCAATAAAATAGTCAACGATTTGGTTGCCAAAGACAAAGAAATTTTTCACATCATCGATTTCTTGACAATTGTGGAAACCACGTTCAGCAAATGGTATTTCGAATCCAGGCAAGTTCATCAGATTGTTCGAGATAGCGTAGCACAGACAGACGGCCCTTCGAAAGATGATGCGATAGCGGACGCCGTAGAAAAGTTGAAAACGTCTTTGGACTTGATAAAGAGTTATTGCGATGATGCAATGCTGACAAAGTTGAAATTTTCGTGTAAAAGGGATTGTTCTACTAGACAATCGTACCTGGATAGGTTAGATGTCGCGTTTAATTTAATGTGGGACCAGTGGGAAGACGCTATTTGTGAAGTCTGACAAAAATATTTCATGACTCATAGCATTTCAGAAGCTGATTAAACGACTGTAGTAAACTATTGTAATTCTGTCAAGGTCACATGACGGATTTATAATTGTAAAGTCTCAACTTAAATTTCTACCAACCAACCAAATTGAAAAAAAAAAAAAAAAAAAAAAAAAAAAAAAAAATTTTTTTTTTTTTTTTTTTTTTTATGTGACCTTGTAATGACCTTCATGTGTGGCTTGGGTATATATATAAGCCGTATCCTTGCTAGACCAGTTCAGATCCTTCTCTCTCTATAGAAGCATTGTTTTAAATTACATATCATGGCAACTTTGGACAACGATATTAAGCATCTGCTGAGACGAAAGTTAGTGCGTGGGGTCCTGAAAGGAGAACCTTTTCGTACCTTAGAGTCTCATCGGCGAGAACTTATTGGTGAGGTAGCCCAATGGATGGGAGTTGACGTTTCGACTGAAGACGGGTTTAAGAATAGGCTCGTAACTCTGCTGGGATCTAGAGAGGTGCCCACTACTACGGCTGAGTGGACAAAGCTTCTCAACAAATGGATCAGAAATCATTGTTCTGGGGCTGTACTCTCTTCGAGAGAGATCTACGAGATCTTGGCCGTAGACGGATTCAGAGGGTTCAAACCCAAACATCTCAAGCTCTATTTGCCTACGGTTCCACTTAGAAAAGAATACGAGGATCATGCTCGAGGCGTCAGGGCCATCTACCATTGTATCGACGAGACAGATAGCATTTCAGGCTTGACGGGTACCGATTCAGCTTGTGTTGTGTTCCTGGCTCTCTTGAGACTGTACGGATCGGCTTCTGACGATAGGGTTGCTGTCAGGATCGAGAGAGCCGTAGTTGCAGCAGAGGGACACTTGCAGCAACTCGGAGAGTATTATCCAGACGTTAAAAATGTAAACGAGGCGCTGCTGAAGAGATTTGGTAAGATCTACGTAGAGGTGGTTGGAGATTCTTGGAAGGATGTGTCAGGAGAATTGTTGGAGAGTTTGGACGACGAGATAGGTTGAGGTTCAATGAAGACTATATTATATTATGTTTCAAGGTCACATAAAAAAAAAAAAAAAAAAAAAAAAAAAAAAAAATTTTTTTTTTTTTTTTTTTTTTTTTTTTCAAGTGGGTGTGTCAACTCTATATAAACATGAGCTGTGCCTATCGTTGGCATATTGTGGAATTTTATTTGATAGAATGGATCCTAAATCTATGGTTTGGATTCAAGTAAGGGATTCGAGTCTAATCTATAAAATATCTGTCGAAGATTTTTTTCGAGAAAAGAATATTCCGATAGTGGATCGTATTGATGATACCCTTTTAATGCTAGCGGACGGAGCCGTAGTCTTGAAACCAGCAACCAGGATACGTTTCAACGAGTTTTATCTAAAACATAAAATGGATGGACCCGAAATCCAATTGGGTAAAAATCTGATTCTGAAGCCGAATTGTATTGTAGTTGCGACTGAAAGATTTCCTTGGGTGCCTATTCGAGGCACTAGTTTAATTTTTCTTTACCACGACGCCGAAAAAAATCAAGTTGTGTGTAAAGATCCTGAAAAGGGTACCGAAGTCAGAATATCTCCGTACTACAATGAATGTTTTCCTATTGAGTTGGGATTTGCCAAACCCCTTCATATGTATCCAAATAGAATCGAGCATTCGAAAATGGTCATCAGTTTGGATGGATATAAAAATTTGAATCTGGTTTCCAGGGTCTTGAATCGCATTAATAAAATGGAACAGGTATTAGCCGTAGAACTTTAATTAAATACTATGACATTGAAAAAAAGAATATATTATTTTTTATAAAACTCTAAAAAAAAAAAAAAAAAAAATTTTTTTTTTTTTTTTTTTTTTTTTTTTGGTTGGTTGGTTTATTTGTGGCTGTGGCCTGGCTATATAAGATGGCTAACGTACCCCCGTCTACCAGCTCTAGTTGATTGAAATTAAGTATTTTTTCTTTGTCTATATATATATCGAGTCAAGATGAATAATTTAGCCGCATCAGAAATGCCTTTAGCCCCTTATTACAATTTTGATGCTACCAGAAACGATGTTGAGCAATGCATGCAGTCGTTGCTAAATGGCGTTGAGTCTGCTACGTTACCTAAATTTCTTTCAACGAGAGTTCATGAAATCATGCATCAGTCTGGGCCGGGCGTAAATTGTGTAATGGAAACTGGTAACATGATTATGGATGGCAGTCGCCGAGAAATGGTCGTTGGCCGATTCATAAACGACAAAGGCTACTTGATGAAAAAGAGCGAAAACCTCAATACGGGAGAAAAAGATGAAATCCAAGAGTATGTGAATTTGGATGCTGAAAATGATGTAGAAATGTTTGACTTGTCGTGGAAAAATCTGACTGGATCGTAAAAAAATTATATATTTTGACTATAATAAAGGTATAATGGATCCTGTTAAACATATTATCGACGAGTATAGAAAATATTATAGCGATACGGCTGCAGATTTGAAATCTTTAAAGTTGGGTGAAATAATAGATAAAGATGGGTTTGAAAAAGAAATGGCGTCCTTAAAATCGAATATGGATAAATTAATAGGCGTAGATAAAGAGATATTCAGCATTATCGATATTTTTACAGTTTTGGCTATAATAATAAAAGAATGGAAATTTGATTTTACCAATCTTATATGTGCAGTTGATAAAGATGCTAAAGATTTGAAAAAACTAATAACGACTGGCAATCGAATTATAGATGATAAGTGCATCCATAGCTTGGAATCGTCGTTCAAATCGATAAAGGATTATCCTGACCACGTTAGATCGCTAGAATGCGATAGACCTGTTTGGCGAGATAAATATATTACAAAATTAAAAACCGCTCATGATTTGATAGATAATCATCTCAAGCAAGCATTAGAGGATAATTAAAATTTTTCTTAAATAAAGCATAATGGAATACGTGGGAAAAATTATTTCTAGATATGAAGATTATTACTGTGAAGTCGTTGAGAATTTGAAAGATTTAGAGATTGGGACGAATGAGTTTGAGGAAAAAACGAAATCCTTAAAAACAAATATTGATAAGCTACTCTCCAAAAATGAGAAAATTTTCAGTATTATCGATACTTTAGCCGTTGTAACTAGAATACTGGATAACTGGGATGATGATACCATTGAACATTTACAGGCAATTCATGAAAATGTCAAGCGACTGAGAGAATTGATAACAGACCCAACTGACAATCGAATGATAGATGACGAGTGCATTAAAAATTTGCAAAATTCATTCGAATCGATACAAAGATATTATTACGTTGGTAAACTGACGGCAAGCTATTCTATGAAGGCTTGTTCCTCGGATGTACGCGACGAATATATGGAGAAATTAAAATCATCATTAAATTTAATAAAGGATGTTTATAAGACAGCGTTAAAAATGACCCTTAGATATATGTAAGACATATAGAATGAAAAATCTGATATGGCTATAATAAAGGCATAATGGACCATGTTAAAGAAATTATGAACGAACATAAAAAATATTACCGCGATACGGCTGTAGATTTGAAATCTTTAAATTTGGGTGAAATAATAGATAAAGATGAGTTTGCGAAAGAAATGACGTCCTTAAAATCGAATATGGATAAATTAATAGACATAAATGAAGGCGTTTTCAGCATTATCGATGCTTTTACAATTTGGACTACAATAATGAATGACTGGAAATTTGGTTTTATCAATCTTATACGCAAAATTCATAACGATACTAAACGGTTGAAAAAACTAGTAACTAACCCAACTGGTAATCAAATTATAGATCATGAGTGTATAGATAAATTGGAATCGTCTCTCTTATCGATGTGTTCATATCCTGACGAGGCTGAGGGTAGCTATAACCCAAGAATACATCCACCTGATAGGCGTGATAAATATATTGCAACTTTAAAATCAACCCTAAATTTGATAGAAAATTATTATAAGAAAGCGTTAGAGGATAATTAAATAAAGTATAATGGAGTACGTGGAAAATATCATTTTTAAATATGAAGATTATTACGGTGAAATGCTTGTGGATTTGGAATTTTTAGAGACTGGGACAGTTAATAATAAAAGGTTTCAGAAAAAAGTTGAAATTTTAAAAGCAAATATTGATAAATTAATGGACAAAAATGAAAAATTTTTCAGTATTGTCGACGCTTTAGCCATTTTAATTGGAATAATGAGTGACTGGGAATCTAAGTCCACTGATCAGTTACACGCAATTTATAAAAATGTCAAGCGGCTGACAGAATTAATATCAAACCCAACTGCCAATCGAATTATAGATGACAAGCACATCCAAAGATTGCAATCGTCGTTCGAATTAGTAGAGAAGTATTTTCAGCATGCTAAACGGACGGCAAGCTATTCTCCAAAGGCTTGTTCATCTGATGTACGTGATGAATATATCGCTAAATTAAAATCAACATTAAATTTAATAGAGGATTATCATAAGAATATATTAGCAATTACTCCATAAATTATATATTTGTAAGACAAAAAAAAAAAAAAAAAAAAAAAAAAAAAAAATTTTTTTTTTTTTTTTTTTTTTTTTTTTTTTTTTTTTTTTTTTTTAGATGCCACGCCCACCCTTGAAGTTTGTCTATATATACTGTGGCTAACATGACTACACTCTCATTGTGTCTCGCCTGCAACAGTCGTCTAGTTACTATGTCTCGTAATGTGCTTTCAGTAAGATGTACATTGACCGACTCTAGATGGTTCTATAAGAGCCCATGATTTATTCTGATTTCATGAAAACCTGCAATATCTTGTCATTTGTCAGACAAAAGTCTTGTTTTCAAAGCCAATATTGTATAAATTACGCTATTTCATCCTATTTTAAAGGAAATGGGTTTAGACATTAGGAGCGAGTTTATGCATGACCGTACAGTAGAAGAAATAAATTCCACTCCCACCCACCCTAATAGATATACTATATATATACTATATATATAGACTGCAGCGCCATCTACAATGATTGGCTAAGGAAACATAGCGTTAGCAGCCAACTGAGAAATATAGCTTTAGCGGCCAACTTAGAAATATAGCTTTAGCGGCCAACTTAGAACTGTAGCAGCCAACTGAGAAATATAACTTTAGAAACCAACCAACCAACTGTGAAAAAAAAAAAAAAAAAAAAAAAAAAAAAAATATTTTTTTTTTTTTTTTTTTTTTAAATTGGGTGTGGCATCGCACCGCTTTCGAGTATATATATAAGGTAGTCTCTTGCTACCCACAATCAAATAACATGGCTTTTTATAGTAATGAGCCCATATACTATGGCTATTCTCCTCGACCCAACTTCGATGCTATGAACGATGACGAACTTCAGGCGTGGTTGGAATATTCTCGTAGAGAATTGGATGCAATGAATTCTTGGGAACGCTACAATCGGCCGAGAAAAAATTACCGTCAGCGTGCTCGGAAATCCCCTGAAGTCCAAAAGATTCCTGTATGCCGGATCGTGAACGGTACTTGTGCGGCTTGCGAACAAAGAAGAAAACTGTTTAAACCTGGCCAAGTCATGGGTGGTCCAGATCGTTTCTCTAGAATCAGAGAATGTGAGCGATAATAGTGATTCATTTAAAAAAAATCAGAGGGTCATGAATAAAGATATGGATTGGATGCTTATGTTATTATTTATGGTGATTGGCATGGCTATTAGTTACGTTGATTCTTACTTCAAACAAAGTAGATTAATGATTATGTCGTCACTAATGAAATTGCTAGACAACGCCCAAAAGACTAACGATGGCCAGTCGACATGAAAAAAAGATGGATCCTGAATGCGTTATCTGCGGAGGCGGAGTGCCTACCGAAGAATTATTCTATACAGAGTGCGGACATCCTTATCATTTAGAATGCGTGCGAGGATTACGTAGGCAGCGTATACGTCGTGTGGCACGCGGAAAAATAACCAAAGATCGAATAAAGCGACTAGCTCTTAAGAAAAAGATAAAAGCTAGCGGTAAAATTCCAAAAAATTTATCTTTGCCTCAATGTCCAGCCTGCAATAGATATTTTACCAGAAATGATGTCCGAAGAATAAGTCGCATGATGGGAGACACGTTGAGAAGATGGGAACGAGAACTTAACTTGCCAGGTTCTGATAGCGATAGGTCCAGATCCAGGTCCAGATCAAGGTCCAGGTCCAGGTCCAGATCAAGATCCAGATCCAGATCACCTCCCAATCTTGGTGTCGTAGCTTAAAAAAATTAGAGGATCGTTATGTTCGAATTTATGTTTATTGGCATGGCTACGTTAATTCTCACTTCAAACAAAATAAATTAATGGTCGCTAATGAAATTATTGGACCAAAGACTGACGACATGAAAAAAAAAGATGGATCCTGAATGCGTTGTCTGCCAAGGCGATGTGCTTATCGAAGAATTATTTTCTCCTGAGTGTGGACATCCTTATCATTTAGAATGCGCGCGAGGATTACGTAGGCAGCGTATACGTTCTGTGGCACGTGGAGACATAACCAAAGATCGAATAAAACGACTAGCTCTTAGAAAAAAGATAGGAGCTAGTGGTAAAATTCCAAAAAATTTATCTTTGCCTCAATGTCCAGCCTGCAATAGATATTTTACCAGAAAGGATATCCGAAGAATAGGTGGCAGGATGAAAGACAGGTGGCGTCTGATGGAAGCCGCGTTGAGAAGATGGACACGAGATAATAACTTGTCGAGCTCTGATAGCGATACGTCCAGATCAAGTTCAAGATCCAGATCAAGTTCAAGATCCAGATCAAGTTCAAGATCCAGATCAAGATCAAGATCACCTCCCAATCTTGGTGTCGTAGTTTAAAAAAGTATGAAATATAAATGTGCAATCTGCCGAGAAAGGAAAGGAAATCTATTTATTGCTGAATGCAGACATCGTTTCCATGCGCAATGCGCCAATCGATTATATAATAAACGAAAACGGAACGCTTCGAACAAAAAAGCCTCCTATTCTAAGGGTAAAAACTCAAATGTATCCAAATTGCCACCTTGCCCATCTTGTAAAAAACGCCTTACTAGAAAAGATATCAGAAAGATGCTCAACTTGAAACAGTCAGAAAAATTTGAGCAATTATGTGGCCTGGATTATTCAGACTCTGAACTCTATTATTCTGATTTGGATTACACAGGCCTCAACGATTCAGATTTTTACAGCGATCGGTCCAGTTCCAGATCAAGATCTAGATCTCCACCCAGATCACCACCACCTAGCATACAACCATTAGTATATTCGTAGTAAAACAAGCAACGATGAACCTCAAAACAATATTATGCGGAACACTTCTATTTATAATAACAATGAATGTTATTATGTACTCTTATCTAATTTATACTATAAATACTACCACGACGACTCAGTCAGGGAAAGATATTGTAAAAGCTCATACAGTAGCAGTTTATGTCCAATTCATAATGCAATTTTTACAATTGACGTTTGCTAGTCTTTTAATGTATGAGTCATGGTAATACTAAAAAAAAAAAAAAAAAAAAAAAAAAAAAATTTTTTTTTTTTTTTTTTTTTTTTTTTTTTAATGTGACCTTGGATATTCTTTCAAGGTCATAATAAATAAAATTTAGTATAAATAGAAGAACTTGACTCAGTAATATTATTATTAACATGTCCGATTTAAATGTAACGTTCGATCCCAGCTTCATTTCAAAACCTGGTAAATATTTAAATTTGTTGGAGAAGGAATTAGTTTATATAAAAAATTATAAAATTTATCACACGCATTCTGTTCCGCGTCTCGTGGCTGGCTATGGCGACAACAGTTTCATAACCTATTCGTATTCTGGCACAAATGTTCCAGCCAAAGTATGGACGCCAACGCTATTTCGCATTAAACAGATGGTGGAATTGGTTACTAATTATAAATATAATTTCTGTTTGGTTAATAAATATCGTAACGGATACGATAGTATTGGAAAACATAAAGACGATGAAACAGACATTGCTGCTGATTCACCCATAGCATGCGTTAGTTTTGGCCAAGAGAGAAAATTTAAATTTTCAAAGTTGGGTGCTAAGCCAGTCTATTATAACATGACGAGTGGTAGCTTAATGGTAATGCGCCCACCAACCAACAAATATTGGTTTCATGAAATATCAAAAGAACCAGAAAAATTAGGTGTCCGCATAAGCTTAACATTCAGAAAATTAGACAAAGGCATCAATTATAGGTAATGCAAGCTTACGTTAAGTTGGGCAAGATAATAAAAACATAATCTCATGCCGATATCGTGAAATTGGCTTAGACAACAACACTATAGCTGACATACATAATCCGGACTACAAACTTGCGTTGGGAGACAATAAAGAGTGTAGTCTTATGCTGATATAGTGAAACTGGCTTAGACAACAACGCTATAGCTGACATACACAATCTGTCCTGTTGAGTTTGGCAAGATAATAAAGAGTGTAGTCTTACGCTGATATCTTGAAACTGGCTGAGACAACGACACTATAATTGACTTACCAATTCCAGACTTGCGTTGGGAGACAATAAAGAGTGTAGTCTCATGCTGATATAGTGAAACTGATTTAGACAGAGACACTATAATTGACATACAAATCCAGACTACAAAATTATAATCACTTAAATTAAAAGATGTTTTACAGTAATTTCTGAGTATACAAGTATATATATATATATATATATATATATATATATATATATATATATATATATATATATATTATAAATATATTATAAATATATTATAAATATATTATAAATATATTATAATATAAATATTATTATAAATATATTATAAATATATTATAATATAAATATAATATAATATATTATAAATATATTATAATATTAAAAAAAAAAAAAAAAAAAAAAAAAAAAATCTATCCATTTCTATAGGGTAGCTACGATTCATGCTCCTATCTTCTCCTATTTTGCTCCGACTTGCTTTTTGTGGCAACGAGCGTCAAGGGCATTCAAAGTCACAAAAAAAAAAAAAAAAAAAAAAAAAAAAAAATTTTTTTTTTTTTTTTTTTTTTTTTTTTATAAGATTTTTTTCAACTATGTTTATGATACCACACAAGCGGTATCGTCTTGCGCTTCCATTTTCCTGATTCTGGCTTCATTTATAAAATCTACAATTTTTTCGCTCGTATAAAATTTGACCTGGTTATCAGTCAAGTCCACGCGTTCCGTAGGTTCGTTCGTGGCTATTAAATTGTAACATATGTTGTGTTTGGATAACATGAGGGCCAATCGGACGAGGCTGATATCTATTTCAAATGTGTTCGGTTTAGCTTCCGTGAACAATTGTAACCATTCTTTTACGAGGTATGGTAATTTAAAACTTCTGAGTTTGGGATGCTTATTTTCGGCTACGGTCAGGCACCAAGTTTCTAACGAGATGTTTTTCAGTGCCACGCGTCTCAGCGAATATTTATCATCGTATTTTAAACTCTCTAGAATGCGTATATTGGGATCCGATTCGAGATCTTCGATAGTGGCTACGGACAGTATGTGTTCGGTATTCAATATAGCCTTTCTCGCTGGCCTGCCTTCCAATAATGGATAACTGAGACAGAAAAACACTTGTCTGTAAACGAGGCCTATGACGACCGTATCCACGATAACTTTCTGAATGGTTATGTCTGTCAGCAACGTGGTATATACAAAAGATAATGGTGTCCAGACGGTAGATGCTGGCACTTCGCTATATTCTATGTATCGATCGTACGGATGCAAGACTTGTACAACGCGTTTCGGGCTGGTGCCGTTGATGCTGAGAGTTATAAATTTTCTGTCTTCGTACGTTCTCTCGATCGGTTTTGAGTTTTCGAATATGATTTCCAGGGGCCATTCTATAATCAGACCCAGAGGTACCAATTTAGAAAAATTTTGTTCGTCCATATATCTAGACATATTTCTGTAATAGGATGTTAAAATATCTTGGATCACGAGCTCAGGCTTCTCTGGACTCAGCCTACGTTGTATCATACCACTGGAAGTGACGCTCGATTCCGAAAACCCAAAACCGCTTACGGGTTTGACGTCCATGAATTTAGGTTCAACTACCTTACTCATGGTCATGAAAGGTATGTTTAAGACGTCGTGTCGGTTTTGCCATACTGCAGCCAGATTGAGTACGTATTCTATAGGTTCGTCGGACAAAAAACAGAGTCTATAGAAATCGGTCGGACCGTGTTCGCTAAAGTAACTGCCTCCTGGAAAGGGTGCATCATAATTATCCAAATACATGATTGTGCTTTTGTAGAAATATATGTTTTCGTAAGCCGGTTTGATCATACTTTGCACATATCGACTGACTACTTGTGGATTTGTCACGAAATAAGGGGTCGCGTAAAAACGTAAAGTGTTATTTGCATTCGTGTCTCGACTGATGGGATAAATCATGCGTTCGTTGCCTAAAAGAACAGTCCATAGATAATTGGGATTGGAAACAACAGACGCGGTCACATCCGATTTAAAAAATGATTTGAGGGCCAGCAGAAAAGGTCTGTTGGAATCGATGGCGATGGACTCGTAAGGATACATGCGAGACACGGTCCAAGTTTCGTATGGCGAATTCCCCAAATCAAATATGATAACGTCGTTTCGGATCATAGACAAAGAACATTGCTTAAAATTGGAATATATGGATCCGTACGTATTAAAATTCATGATCCTCTTGTTTTAAAACAAAGATTTAAATTAAAGAGACTGGCTAGATTAGACCATAGTTTATGGATGCCGACAATAAAAATGCATGGAACTTGGAAAACATGTTTCTTCTTCGAGATTGTATCTATTGGGATGTATGTCAAAATTTAACGGGCCAGATTTAATATTGTTTTTTGACAGACTAAAAGAAATTTATGACTACTGTTTCAAGTCATGGCTGAAGATATTTATGTATCAGAATTAAATCTATTTGGTAAATTTTACATGATAAATAAGTATATATGTATTGAAAATAATTTATACTAAAACTAAAAGATGGAGGCATTTTTAGAAATGACTCAGATAGCCAAACCTGGCTGGTATTTTAGTTATTTTAATTTACCATGTTACGTGTTTAATGATGAAAAAAACATGACTCTTTCCATACGCTATTTTCAACATATTATAGATCAAAATACCTCTAATTTAGAAACGGATGATAAGTTAGAATATTCTTCAGCATTAGATGATAAATATTTACCTTTGTCGAATTTAAATCCTACGAAAGATATAGAAAAGGATATATCCGAAAAATGGGAGGCCAAACGGACGTGGAAATTCGTAATAGCTCATGTAAAATGGATGTTTTCAGAATCTTATTTTCCCATTGAAAATTTGGACGACTTTTATTTTTATTCTGTAATAGGAATGGTTATTGCCGTTAATCGATCTTCTAAAACACTTTATTGGAAGGGTAGTAAATATAATTTCGATAAACCGTGTATTTTAATTGACTCAAATTACGATCATGAACCTCATTTTAAAGTCAGGCCATCAAGGAGAAATTCTATTTCTATAGAATGTATTTATAATCATGAATGCGGATGTGAAAAAGGGGAACAAATAATGATGCCCAATAAATTACTTTGGACAGAGACGCAACAAACCGATTACCGTGTAAAAGAGAACGATATTATGGAAAATACAACCATATCATATTATAATTATCCATATAATGGCCATATTTTACAATTTAAAGACTTTTGTTTTTGCGATAAGAATATTGCTAAAGACTGTATGTATAAATAAGTACATGATGGAAGTTATTGAAACTCTAATCAAAATTTCACCTCATGATAATGATGAGAATTTTTATAAAAAGCTATTGATATTGCCAGAGGGCATGCTGCAGAAATATAAGCAGGATTTCAACAAATATGAAAAATATGCAACATTGTTAAAATTTCATTTAGCTTCGCTTAAAAGGCCAGAATTAAACATTCGATTGATATATAGTGACGAAAATGGTTGGCATATATCATCCTGCCTAAAAAGCGTTTCTGGAGTAACCCATAGCGAAACATGCACGTGTGAAGAAGATTTTAAGGTACCAGATAATTTTTTTAACATAGTAAGACAGGAGGCAGCATTATCACTTAGATGTAGAGTATGTAAACATTATGCACCTGACTGGGTAGATACAAATAAACCTGACATGGAAAGAGAAAGAGATAAATAAAATAATCATGTAATAATCTATATATAGCCAAACCTAAAAAAAAAAAAAAAAAAAAAAAAAAAAAAAAAAAAAATTTTTTTTTTTTTTTTTTTTTTTTTTTTTTTGAGAGTGGGTGTGGCCTACATTATAACACTATGGCCTACTTTTTTAAACCAGTCGTTTCTGTATCCAAAAAAATTTTTCGTTGGCTCATAGTACTTTTTTTGCCAGATCACTGCAGTCTTTTTCGTTTTTTTCCTTTTGGATTCTTAAATTTCTCCAAATAATTATATCCAACAAGCTTTCTCATTAAAGCGGTTTCTTCCAAGTCGTCGTTTTCTACTCGAGGTATAGGTTTACCATACGTGTGTGGCGTTATCGGAAAAATTTGAATTTTATGGGGCCAATGATTGGAAGTCCGTCTCTGTTCAAAACGCAGTATTCGCGTCTTTAATACCGATTCGGATACTAAAGACGCAGGTGTCATACAGACATACAATACGCAGCGAATATTTGGTATTTCTCTGAAATGCTGAGGTTGTATGCCCTGATGAATCGTTCTGCTGTCCCATAGAAGAAGCGAACCCGCTTTAGCTTTTACGCAAATATCGGAATCGTGTCCTAATTTGTCCATGTAAAATAGTTTCTGTTCGTCTGTTATTACGTACCAGTCTTTTTTATTATTAATATGATATTGTTCTCGAAACGCTTTGTGTAATTTATGACTACCTCTCAGCACTCGAAGGGTAGCGTCTCCCTCATTGACGTCGAATAAATTGACCAACCCTTGTACGCATTCAAATCCATTTCTCATAAACGACTGATCTGTATGAAGTTTATCTGTTCCTCGATACCAACCTCGATTAGTTATTTCGCATGGCAAAGATATGCTGAGACCGTCGTAGCTAGTTAATAATTCGTCGGTTTTCCAAATTTTACTAAATGTATCGATAACTTTTTGATTTTGACGAATAGCCCAAGACATGGGATTGTGTCCGAAATCCCAATTCTGTAATAGCATTCCAGACTTTGGAAAAAATTCAAATATTGATTCATACGTCAACGGTTTGTTTTTTACGATCGGAGTTGATAAATATTTAGTTTTGTCGCTAAGCCATTGCCACATTTTATCTTGTAGCGCTGAAAGCTCTTCTGGAGTCAATATGTTATCGATGACTTTGACTCCATCCTCTGCTAGAGTAAAACCCTCGCAAGTGTTGTAAATCATGTTTGAAGAAAGAAATAATAACTGTAGGTTGTTGGCAGGGTGTTTTATAGTGTAAGCCACACCCACTCTAAGAAAAAAAAAAAAAAAAAAAAAAAAAAAAAAAAAAATTTTTTTTTTTTTTTTTTTTTTTTTTTTTTTCGGAGCATTTTGTAAGCACTGGCAGTGAAAATATTTATTTACTTATATAATATAATAATTTTATTTTTTACAGATCTCATATCTGTTAATGTTTTAACTTTAAATTTACTCGACTTGCATAAAGAACATAGCAACTCAAAATGCATGGCTGGATAAATATGTTGCCTTAGCATATCTTTTTTAGCAGTATAATATTTTTTATGTATTCTTTCGTACAAATCACAATTTGCTCTATAATAGCCTTTGCTCAATGTACAACAAGGTACTAAATATAATTCTGAAGAGTTTGAAGCGTATTTTTCAAACATTTCTATTATTCGTATGGGTAATCCTCTACAAGCGTGAATGGCTACCCATACATTATAGGATGGTATTATTTTTTCAAATTTATCGTCATTGATGTTGCATTGTATAAAATTACATACATTCATATTATGTAATAATTTCATGCCTTTGTACTGTTTCAAATCAACGCATGTCATTTTGGTGTCTACAAGATGAATTCCACAAGCATTTCCAGCACATATATTAATTATATTTTTATTTTTTAAGTCTATGAGATTAAATACAGACAGGGTCTCTGAATATTCTTTCAACAAAAATCTTTTACCAAAGCTATGCTGATAATAATAATCTACAAAATATTTTCGTTTTAAATTTGTAGACTTGTTTAAATTAAGCAATTGGTTAAAAATAAAAGTATTAAGGCATTCTATTGGATTTATGTCGTCTTGCTCTAGATAAAATCCCATATAGTGTCTCAAACTGGAATTGTAAAATATATTCATATTTAGTCTATGGTTTATGTAATAGCAAATCATTAAAATTTTCACAATAGGATGTATGTTATATAGATAGGCTATAATAGAAATAAAATAATGCGTAGATCCATTCCACTGAAGACACTTATCTACGACTTTAGAATCCTCATATATTACTAAAGCGCTGTAAATTTTTTTACATTTCGGATCAGAAAACGATTCACGAAAAGTATATTTCAACGAGTCTATATTTTTCAAAATAGCTATGATTTTATCATTCTTATAATAGAACAATTTTTGGACATCTGAATAAATTAAACGTAAACCAGAACAATACCGATAGATTATCCATAAAATAACGCAAATATATAATATTGACGAATCCATCTTTCAAAATGATGAAAAAGCGTTATGGCAAGTTATACGCAAGTTATACTCTAAAGACTTTTCCATCCGATATATATACATACTGTAATAGTAAAGCCACGCCCACTCAAAAAAAAAAAAAAAAAAAAAAAAAAAAAAAAAAAAAATTTTTTTTTTTTTTTTTTTTTTTTTTTTTTTTTTTTACGTTGGTTGGTTGGTTGATTCATTTTCTAAGCAGTGAAAATATCATTTCTTACTTTAAAAATTTTTGTAAAACAACATTGTAAAAAATAAGCAACATGACCAAACATGTATCCAATTTAAAAATACCAATGTCAGAAAAATCATTACAAATAGGATACATTTAAATAGAGTACTGTCCCAATCATTTTTTTCTAACCAAACAAACTCTGTTAATGAATTATTTTTTGTTTTTTCTATGTTTTTATGATATTCGTTGGCTGGTATTGCGTGCAATGCCGTCAGATATTCTTCTACTTTAGAAGTCATAAAGTTTAAGCGTTCGTTTTCGTCAATTTCTAAAATTTCATGTTTCCAAATATAATCTGGAGTTAGTTCGGGGCGAATGGGACCGTCTTGATAATATGTGTAATCCAATTCTCGGTCAATTTTTTCTAGTGTTTGTTTGTCTATAACTTTTGAGTAATCGTATGGATCCATACTATCTAATATTCCATTTACCAATTCGTATATGGCATAAGCTGTAGTAATGACACCAATACTCGTTCCCAAAGCTCTCAGAGACATTGTTCCAATTTGTTTCATAGACAAGACGATCGAATTTTTCAAGACAATTTTTGCCGCAATGCTATTGGCCGCTTTGGATAATAGTTTTGGGGCCTTGCGTTTCAAAAAATTTTCAACGGCGTATTCCGAGATCTCTCTGCCCAAGTCTTTAGACAGCTCGAACGCTATGTCGTGAAAGACACTTACATTTTCGATAGGCTCTTCAATGGTTTCGCGTCTGATACGGCTGCTTCTACCAGCTTGAATTGTATATATCATGTAATTTGGAATTTTAGGCGGTTTATCTTTCAACGGCTTCAAGTTACCCACCTTGGCGGCTCGGATGGCAGTCGTACCCAGTAACCATTCGCCGAATTTCTGACCACCAGACCTGGTGCATTCGTCGTTCTGAAAATCTAAACCGTACGCGTCGCAGTATGTCTTGTTAATTTTCAAACGACCCTCGACTATATCAAATCCGCCATGAAAAATATGTCTCGAGGCCCTTTCGAAAATTTTTTCAGGCATCGATGCAAAAGATTTTTTTAAAGGATTCGAGAGAACACATTTTCCATCTGGAGTCCACTCCGTATCGATAGAATGGTCTTTGCAAGACAGTTGACATGCCATCGCATATCTGCTGCCTATTCTGACCCACTGATCGAAATCGATGTCACTACAGACTTCCCAATTTTTCTTGAACGGATAGCAACCGAATCTCTTGCATCCAATCTCGTTGAAACGAATCGAGGTGACAACAATGCATCGATCTGCGATAGAAGGCGGTATGAAATAATCTTGGTCTGTAGCGGGCCTCGTTTCTAAAAACGCATAATTGAAATAATGAGGATATTGTTTTTTGTAATATTCCAACATATAAACTTGTGTGGCTTCGGTAGCATATCGCAACGCGTGTGTGTATTCTGGCTTATTCATGAGCTTGGTTTTGGATAAATGACGCTTTGTAGCGCGGGACCTTTTCCGAAAGGCGATACGACCATTCCACGTAACATGAATGCGGGGTCGTCTTTTAATACGAAAAAGTCGCAGCAAATGGTAGACTGGACTTGGAACCATTTATTTTTGTGAAGCGATCTGTGCATGGCCGAAGCATGGGCTGCTGTGTAATAACAATTCATGGCGTTTCTCATTAACCAGGCCACGATCGTGAAAGACTCTTCGAACGTACAGTCCTCCGGTAAAGCGTAACACGGATAACATAGAGATTGATGCTTGTCCTTTTTAGCGGCGATAGTTCTTCCTTTTATGGCCAAGTCGTCTCGCGTACCGCAGGCGCATTTTCGAGCTCGGTCGAATAGCGCGTAGGGTGAGGCCTGATTCACTATTGTGATGAGCCTTTCTTCGGCAGCCAAGTTTAGAAAGTCTCTTGGTACGTTGTCTGGCACGATCAATGAGGCGCATACCATGATCGAAATTGTAAATTTTAAAGCGTATGAGGACAAACGAACCTTGAAAATACCAAGTGTTGGGAAAGACTTTGATGGTAATGCGACCTAGATGAAAGAGACGAAAATAGGTAACGAGATAGTAACCCAATAACTTTTTGTGGAAAGCTAGGCAGGGGTTCCTCACTCGAACACGGAATGAGAAGAATGACATGACTGATTCAAACAGATGCCATTTATATATAAATAGGCTATGGTAAAAAATATGACCTTGAAAAAAAAAAAAAAAAAAAAAAAAAAAAAAAAAAAAAATTTTTTTTTTTTTTTTTTTTTTATTTTTTTTTTTAAAGATTGGTAGATTGGTTGACTGGTAGATTTTTTTAATGGTAAAATGATAGTTTATTAATATTATCTTTATCAAGTATACAATAATTATATTCATAATCTTCTGTAAAAAGTGGATCATTTGGAAATACATATTGTTCTCCCCAATCACATTCGTCACAATTTATATCTATGCATTCTACAATTATACCGTAGCCGTAATATGGTTTTACTACCATATGTGCTTTGTCTTCAGTATCGTAATTCAAGATAAAGGGTTTATCAAATACATATTTTTTACAATTGTGATAAAGTAATTTCAATTTATGATTTATAACAATGTTATCGTATACCAATTCGTAATATTTCATATCTTCATCGATGGGTATAATTTGTTCTGGAAGCAAAATTTCACGATGGTAATCTGCCATTAACAAATTTTCCGAAAATTTATATTTTACACTTTTTCTCATTTCTCCAATATTTAGACATTCTATAGGTAAATAAATATCACCTGGATCACGTCCCAGTTTTAAACATTCGAAATGGCGATAGCATATACTCATATTTTTTGCGTCTATAAATACGTAATACGGTTCATTGTTAAGTCCAAGGAACCAGCCATATTTTATCAGAGAGGTTAAATGTAGAAATATTTTTTCTTTGAGAGTCCATGCATGTTCATAGGCCAACACTTCCTTATATTCAGATATGGCATCCAGACCGTTAACTTTATCGTACAGAGAAAAATATTTTCTACAGAGCAACATTTTAATGTCAAAGGGTAAGCTGAGAAATGAAATTGGTTCAGCCATTTCTATCGTCTGAACAAACCCTTCACTAAATCACGAATGATTCGATAGCGCTGAGCTCTGGGCTTTATATACTGATCGGCCAGGCCGTTGCATAAGCTTTTTCCATGAAAACAGGATATGATAAAGTTATTTATAGACTGTTATATTTTCACCGTCAGTAATTAGAAAATGCTCCGCCCACGTGACCACATTAGAAAAAAAAAAAAAAAAAAAAAAAAAAAAAAAAAATTTTTTTTTTTTTTTTTTTTTTTTTTTTAGGGGGGGGGGTATATCGTTTAATGATACAATGTTTGTTTTTCAATATTATCCTTATCGATTATACGATAATTGCATTGAAATTCTTCTGTCCAAAGTGAATCAACTGGAAATACATATTGTTCTCCCTTATCACATACATCACAATACATATTGATACATTCTACAATAATACAGTGGTCGTCATATGGCTTTATTTCAATATGTATTTCGTTACAATCCTCGTAGCACATGATATAGGGTTTATTAAATGCATATTGTCTGCAATGTTGATAAATTAAATTCAGTCTATGATTTACAACGATAGTACCATAATATCGCAAGTTATAATATTTCAAATCCTCCAAGTTTTCAACAGACATAACTATTTTTGAAGGCAAAATTTCACGAAAGCAATCTACCATTGAATAATAATATCTCGTACATCTAATTTTTATATTTTTTCTCATTTCTCCAATATTTACGTATAGCATAGGTAAATAAATATCACTTGAGTCCTGTTCCGGATCTAAGTAGTTGAAATAGCGATAGCATATACTCATATTTTTTGCATCCATAAACACGTAACACGGCTTATTGTTAAATCCAAGGTGCCAGCCAAATTTTATCATGGAGGTTATACGTAAAAATAGTTTTTCTTTGGGAGTCCATGCATATGGATTGACCAGCACTTTCTTATATTCAGATATAGTATTCAAACTGTGAACTTTATCGTACAGAGAAATATATTTTCTACAGAGCAGTATTTTAATGTCAAAGGGTAAGTTGAGAAATGAAATTCGTTCAGCCATTTCTATCGTCTGTCTTCACTAAGGCACGAATGATTTGATAGCGCTGGGCTCTGGGCTTTATATACTGGTTTGCCACACCCACTGAAACTGTTGCATAAGCCTTTTTCATGAAACCGGATATGATAAAGTTATTTATAGACTGTGACATTTTCACTATCGGTGCTTAGAAAATGCACCGCCCACGTGACCTAAAAAAAAAAAAAAAAAAAAAAGTCCAGCAATGCTTATCTGTTTCAGCGTCTATAAAAATCTTTACTGCATCCTGTTTTCATAGCAAATGAGTTATACAATATCCTGTTTCCGCGACATCTATAATAAGCCTTATCTCATCCTGTTCTCGTAGAAACTGACATATGCAATATCCTGTCTTCAGATTGACAATATCCCGTTTCATCTATAATAAGCCTTATCTCATCCTGTTTTCGTAGAAACTGACTTATGCAATATCCTGTCTTCAGATTTTTTGCAAATTCGACCAACTTTAGAAACGTAATCTTAAAATAAAAATATTTTTGAAAACTAATCGTGGAATCGTGATTCTTATTACATATACATAGTAAAATAAGCAATTTAATTCAGTCGTTTTTTTTCAAATTTAAAAAAAATGAAAATTTTGCAAATTTGACCAACTTTAGAAACGTAATCTTAAAATAAAAATATTTTTGAAAACTAATCGTGGAATCGTGATTCTTATTACATATACATAGTAAAATAAGCAATTTAATTACTTTTCAGTCATTTTTTTTCAAATTTAAAAAAAAATTGAAAATTTTGACAGAGGTGGTGGCACATCAGCAAATTTAGATAAACTGTTACTTTAACATGATATATATAGGCTAGCTAGAGTCAATAAATCAATCAACCAACCTTAAAAAAAAAAAAAAAAAAAAAAAAAAAAAAAAAAAAATTTTTTTTTTTTTTTTTTTTTTTTTTTTTTTTTTTTTTTCAAGTCACGTGGGCGGTACATTTTCTAAGTAATGACGGTGAAAATATCTTTTTTTTTAATTCTACCAATGTTATTTTTTTCAAGCCTTGTACAAATAAAGATGAAACATTCTACGTATAAAAAATTATACCAAGCCCATCTAGGAGTCGTTAATGAAACGGATTTGTTACTATCTCGAAACGAAGAGTCTGACCCCTTTTACCAAAATCTAATTGATATCATAGTTTCAAAGAACGCGCCTACGATTGCATGGGATACTAAACCCTTCACAACCGAATTCATTTCAGGACCTGTACGTCAAAGATTAGATGAAACATTTTTCGCTTTCGTATTGAGAACGGCTGCTATCATCAAAGAAGAGAGCTACATACGCACGTATCGAAAACCTGAATCACATCAAGCCGTTTTAGCATGGATTTCTATTTTACGTAACGTTATGATGACTGGTTTGGCTTTACTCTATAATGTAAAATGGACGCCCGAAATCATCCTCAATCATTTGGAGCCTACCATCGTGAAAATGTTTAGCCAAGGTGACGCGTCGGCATTACGCAAGCTCATGTTGGATTTGGGCATAAAGCTGGCCCAAGAAGAACTTTATTCGGCAGAACTTTCATTTGAAAAAATGAGTTTTTTACAAATTACACAATTCGGTTCATTTTACTGGAGATATTTGCACTGGATGGCTGAAGCGATTGACATAAGAGATGAAGGCATGAATTTGTATAAAGACGTATGGTTAGATTTGTTGAAAGGCCCAATTTATCGGACCCTTCGATGTGGAATATGTATGGTGCATTTCCAAAACATGATAAAAGAAAACCATGAGAGGTTAACGTACGAGAATTTACCTAAACTGTTTTTCGAAATGCATAATAAAACTCATGAGATCCGGCGAGAACATTACAAATTTTTACAAGAACCCAACTATTCAGAATCGCAATACGAGGCAGATTCGGCATTCATGCGCCAAGCTCTATTGCCATAATAGGATGATTTACCAGACGCTGGTTTTCTGATCTCGTTGATTTGCATGCGCTTGAAAATGGACGGTGTCACAGCCACTCGATCTTTGAAAGAGAGTGCAGCTTGGTCGCCGATCGCTTCAGGATAAGACTCCCACCAGACCAAAGACTGATCGTTTCCTATATCTTCTGAAATATACCTGCCATCTATTTCTTGAAGAACGCTGTTATGTAATATGCCACCATACGTTCCGTGATACAAACGAGGATTCACTAAGACAAAATTCGGTGCTGGCTTTTCTTGCTGGGGTGTAACAGCATATCTAAACACGCTTGTCTGTTGAAATATTTTTATCAACTGCTCTACTGATGTGTGAGGGATGTAAAGAAAAGACATCTTGAATGAAATGGTAGCACAAAGCTGATGCTTATATAGAGTGAAGCCACGCCCACAAAAAAAAAAAAAAAAAAAAAAAAAAAAAAAAAAAAAAAAAAATTTTTTTTTTTTTTTTTTTTTTTTTTTTTTTTACGGTTGGTTGATGAAGTTGGTTTCTAAAGTTATATTTCACAGTTGGCTTCTGGTTTCTAAAATTATATTTTCTTTAGCCTGTAGATGGCGCTGCAGTCTATATATATAGTATATATATAGTATATCTATTTGGGTGGGTGGGAGTGGAATTTATTTCTTCTACTGTACGGTCATGCATAAACTCGCTCCTGACCTTTAAAATAGGATGGGTAATTTATACAATATTAGCTTTGAAAACAAGACATTTATAGACTTTTCTCTGATAAATGACAAGATATTGCAGGTTTTCATGAGATCAGAATAGAACATGGGTTTTTATAGAAAATTTTTTTTTCAGTTTATGAGACACTAGCAAAAATGTTTTCTGTTGGACAGTATTCTATTTCTTCAGGTATGCAATCTGAAAAGAAAATACGTCCAGCAACTATGTTTTGTTCATCTTCTTCAGATAATTTGTAAGGTATAAAATCTGAGACAAATCTATAGGTAGCTGATAAAGTTTTATCTCTTCCATTATAGTCATAATCTAACAATATAATAGAATCGTAAAATTTTTTCAAATAAGTATACGTTGGTCTGTCGATAGCCACTAGCTCAATTTCTTGATCGCTTTCCAAACATTTTTGTACATATTTAAGCATGGCTTTGAAATTAAGCAAACTAATTTCATGATTTAGTTTCATAAATGACTGATAATTGTCAGATTGTACAAAATCATACTTTTGATCTTCATTATTCCATTTAAAATATTTCGTAAATAATCCAAGTTTAATGGTTTTGAATGGCGGTTTGGTTGAAGTCAGAGTCATTTCCCACGGAATTGGTTTATTTTCGAAAAGGATAAACGAAATATGAACAGTGCATAATTCTGGCATCGTCAGATCTCAGAGAGCTCAGAAGCTTAAATAACATTTTACCAGAAAAGCAAATGCTTATATATGTACGAGTCATAAAAAAAAAAAAAAAAAAAAAAAAAAAAAAAAAAAATTTTTTTTTTTTTTTTTTTTTTTTTTTTTTTTTTTTTTTTTTAAATTAAAAAGTGGGCGTGGCTTAACTTAAATTAACCTTTTAGTTATAAGCGTGTCAATAAAATCGGCTACGTCTGACGAATTTGTTTTTATCCAGTCTTTAAAAATTAATCCTTTATTTGTCGTTGGACAAAACAACGTTTGTTTTAGAAACGTATGTTCTGTCATGCAATCCACTCGTCCTATAAGGGTTTCATTTTGCACTCTTGACAGTTCATGTCTGCACGGAGAAGTTTTGTCGTCCGGATTTAGATGGAAATATGTGCCACAGTCACAGGTTTTACCATTCCAACCCATAAATGGAAGAGGGTTTGATATATCTCTTAAGCAATAATCTACTGAGCATACAAATTGAAATGCAGAAATCATAGGCGTTCCGTCTATTGATTTGGATCCGCATTTGCATCGATATCTGAGTTGGTCTCTTAGCGGTTCGTAATAATCTTCGATGTTGTCGCCAGCCTCTTCCTGTTTTAAATAGTCCCACAATACATTCGAGTTGTTATCTTGAGCTTCTTCGTTCTTACAAGCGCGTTTCTTATCGCCTTTAAACACGATTTCATTTAATGGTAAACAAGACCAGCCTGCCAACGAAAATACATGATAATTGGTTTTTAAATTGCATTTGTCCACACCTTTTGGTAAACAATACGTTCCAGGGGTTAATTTTTTATTCATAACGTATATTCGTTCGTTCGCGTCTACGATATGAAATGGTACAAAATCCGTTTCATTGTTGCAAAATTTCTTACAGTCGCATGGTTCGCTAGACGGACATTTGAATCCGTGCAGAGGGCAAGCCGATTGAGATATTGGATGAATCATGCGTTCGAGCCAATGCATCGGTTCGCTTTTCAAGTGGATGCTAGGCTTGTAGTACAGATTGATCATCGTGACTAAGATGAGTGTAAATAATATCAAAGAAATGTATGTACTCTTTGGCATTCTTTGTCTAATGTTCTTGGCTTTCAATTTGGAATTTATACCGGGCCGGCCATGGCATGGACATTACGTCCTGATATGGAAATGGAACGAGTTTACGCTCATTCGAATTTTACCCAAAGACATTTTCGTTTTAGTTGATAAAGATATCATTTATAGATATGCGTCGACTTCATCAAAAGATACTTACATACCAGCGATTCGCTTAGACACCCAAATTCAAAAAGAAATTCTACATTATCGCTATTTATTAAATTGGATAAAAGAACCGCCGGTTGCTAAAGCTTACCCCACAAATTTATCAAACGAAGTTGAAATTTTAAATCACGTATCTAAAGCATTGCAATAAATCTACGAAAACTATGAAACGAGCCAGCCGTATACACTTTCACGTTTTTATGCTGAGTTTGTACCTCTTTAAGAATTTCATCTTCTTGAAACCATAACTGAAAAAAGCATACGTATTCGACGCCGGTAATGTCTAAATACAAATGAAATAATTCCAGGCCGACTTTAACATTTTCGTCTTTATGTATTTGTTTGACTCGAAACGGGTAATATGGAAACACAGACACGTAACGAGGCAATTTCTTACCTAAATTTGTATTGTAAAATGGGATTAGAACTACACCCTTGCATGGACGTCTTAAGCGAGTTAGAAGTGGGATACTAGGCTCAAAGGCTATGAAGCCATCTATTTTCGAATGGGAATAGATGATATCTAACATACGACGGATAAATTGACGAGTTAATTCCATCTTTTGATAAGGTTTAAAGAGTCTGAAATAATGCTGGGCAACTTCATGCTGTAGGGCATTGTAATCGAACATGATGATAGAATGAGTAGAATCTGACCGATCGCGTAGCTTATATATAGCTAGGCCACACCCACAATTAAAAAAAAAAAAAAAAAAAAAAAAAAAAAAAAAAAATTTTTTTTTTTTTTTTTTTTTTTTTTTTTTTTTTTTTCAAGGTTATGTTAAATTATTTCGTTCATTATATTTTGACATAATTGATATTTTTGTATTTTTATGGGGTTGATAAATGTCTTATAATATTCTGTAAAATTTTCCCCAGTTAGTATTTGAAATAAAGGCGTTTGTTTGCATAAGCGACACCAATATTTTATATCTTGTGTATAATATTCAGTGCGACGCACCCTAAAGAAATATCGGTCTATTAAACACTCTTCTCCATAAAAAGATAATTTCGTACATTTTAAACACATATGGATTTGTTTTTTATCCTTTACAAAGTAGCATCGAACATAAATTAATTTTAACATTTTATCGTGATTTAAATATATTCGATTTTGATTAAAATAGTAAGCGCTATATTTGTCAAATGTGGTATCTATTTCAGAAAATAATATTTCTATAGGTTTATATTTCAAAGAATCCTTAAGACGTCGTTCTAAACTCTTATATGTTTCTTTAAACTGAGTAGTATGTGTATTGTATTTATCATATTCTTGAACAACTTTTTGAAAAATCCTAGTAGGTAAATACAAATTCTCGATATCATGAAAATATATAATATTATCCCATATCGTTTGAAGGGACCAATCTTCTAACGTAAAAAAGTGACAGTCGCAAATCTCAACAATCTCAAATCCCTTAGGATAAATATTACATATCCTGGCATATTCTTTTTGATCGATTAAATTTATTTTAAATCCAAATAAGAAATCTTTCCAAACGTCTTGTTCAATTTCACTCTCTGAAGTTATAAATATATGTATATGTGGCTCCAGTACTTTGTTATAATGATATATAGTATTAATGACTTCTATCGAATGGATTTTGACAATTTTATCAAATAAACTATACGTATTTTGTAGTCGTTTTATTATGGCGTGATATATAAATTTTAAATTTCTATGTTCGTGGCGCCGATATCTACTATATACATAATCATCGTCATAAGGATGTGCACATCGCAACTCCATACATGAAAATAATTCTAAAAAATAATGTACAACAGCCAGTAAAGCTACTGCTTATATATAGCCAAGTCACGCCCACGCTTCGTTAAGGTTACAAAAAAAAAAAAAAAAAAAAAAAAAAAAAAAAAAATTTTTTTTTTTTTTTTTTTTTTTTTTTTCAAGATGTTTCATTCATGGTATATTTACACAACTGATATTTTTGAACTTTTATGGGATTGATAAAAGTCTTATAATATCTCTCAACATTTCCCTCAGTTAGTACTTGAAATAAAGGCGTTTGTTTGCATAAGCGACACCAATGTTTCATATTTAATATAAACTTTTTAGTGCTAAGAATATATACTATATTGAAATATCGTTCAATTAAACACTCTTCTCCATAAAAAAATAATTTCGTACATTTCAAACACATATTAATTCTTTTATTATCCTTTACAAAGAAGGATCGAATTTTATACAAATGATCTGTCAATTTTCTTCTTTCAGGCATGCGATACATTCGACTTTGATTAATATAGTATGCGCTATATTTGTCAAATGTTGTATCTATTTTAGAAAATAATTTTTCTATAAGTTTACCTTTCAAAGAATCCTTAAGACGTGGTTCTAAGCTCTCATATTTTTCTTTAAACTGAGTAGTATATATATTATAGTTATCATATTTTTGAATAGCTTTTTGTAAGAGCCTAGTAGGCAAATTTAAATTCTCGATATCATGAAAATTTGTAATATTATCCCATATCGTTTTAAGGGACCAATATTCTAACGTAAAAAAATAATAATTGCAATTCTCAAGTGTTTGAGGATAGTCCTTATATAGTTTATCATATATTTCATAATCCATTAAATTTATTTTAAATCCAAATAAGAAATCTTTCCAAACGTCTTGATCAATTTCACTCTCTGAACCTATAAACACATGTATATGTGGCTCCAGTTGTTCATAATGGCGTATATAGTTAATGACTTCTATCGAATGGGTTTTGATAATTTTATCAAATAAATGATACGCATTTTTTTGTTGTTTTATTATGGCTTGATATATAAATTTAAAATTTTTATGTTTGTGGGCATAATATCTACGATAATAATAACTACTTGAGATGCCTTCACATTGACACTTAATCATGCTTACAATGACTTACAATGAACTAACTAGGCAAGAGATGAAGACAGAATGAATGTAGCTTGAGTGCGGAGACTATTTATACAGAATAGATTCAAGCCACACCCACTCTCAAAAAAAAAAAAAAAAAAAAAAAAAAAAAAAAAAAATTTTTTTTTTTTTTTTTTTTTTTTTTTTTTTTGAGAGTGGGTTGGTTGGTTTCTAAAGTTATATATTTTTCTCAGTTGGTTTCTAAAGTTATATTTTTCTCAGTTGGCTGCTAAAGCTATATTTCACAGTTGGTTGCTAAAGCTATATTTCTTTAGCCAATCATTGTAGATGGCGCTGCAGTCTATATATATAGTATATATATAGTATATCTATTAGGGTGGGTGGGAGTGGAATTTATTTCTTCTACTGTACGGTCATGCATAAATTAGCTCCTGACCTTTAAAATAGGATGCGTTATTTATACAATATCGGCTTTGAAAACAAGACTTTTGTCTTTCAAATTACAAAATACTGCAGGTTTTCATGAAATCAGAATAGATCATAAGCTTTTATAGAAAAATCTAACTATCTAGAGTCGGTCAATGTACATCTTGCTGAAAACGAGGCATAGTGACTAGACGACCGTTGCTGGCGAGACACGAGAGTGTAGTCATGTTAGCCATAGTATATATAGACAAGCTTCAAGGGTGGGCGTGGCACTTAAAAAAAAAAAAAAAAAAAAAAAAAAAAAAAAAAAAAAAAATTTTTTTTTTTTTTTTTTTTTTTTTTTTTTTTTAATCAGATTCTGATGGATATTCGTCGTCTGATAATTCTCTGGGACTGTCATATAATAATTCGTTGTAGCTCGCGTCAGAATCTGGCGAATTACGCTCATTATAGGATGTGTCTAACCATTCGTCAATTGAATCTTCGTCGGTCGTTTGATCCATATTAGTTAACTCGTCGTCGGATGTTTGGTCCATATTGGTTGAATCGTCCAACGTAATTTCTGAATAACTAGTAGCATTACTAACTTCTTCGCAGTCCATTCTATTATTCGACGATTCAATAACCGCCTTTTTCGCGCGGCCCCTCTTGCGTTCCTTAAACAAATGATCGTTCTTTGTAAATGTATATTTAACGCCTGGTTCTGTCAATAAAATCAATCGTCTACCCGTCCGGCTCCAGTGTAAGAGTTCAGCGTTATTGAATCGTTTCCAATGCAGCGAGTTTAATACCATATATCCAGGGTAGAGGGGTTCAGGCAAATGCCAAAATGCTATGTTTAACAATATACAAAAGGCTTTTCTTTGACCGATGAATAATTTTTCATAATCTACCCACTGACAGTCTGCCGCACTCATAATCCAATTCGAGATCTCCTTTTTCGCTACGTCCGCTTGGCTGTAAGTGAATTCGACAAATTCTTCGGTTATGCCTGGATATTTATTGAGAAATTTTACAGCGGCACAAGATTTGGATTTATATTCTTCCAATCTTCTAACTTTACGATAAATTGAATATTTTCTTGGATTGCGGCACTTATAAACGACTTCCTGTAAAATTCTAGCCCATAACTGCCATCCTACTGACGGCGTCATTTTTTCAGGATGTATGAACAGCGCATCCCAAACGGCCGTTATGACTTCATCTTTCAAGTATTGGCCGATTTCATTAATGTGTTTTTCAAAACCTTTCGTGACTGGCTGGGGGTTGTCCATAGATTCATAAATATAACGTTTTTTAGATATGACGAGTAAGCGTCTCAAGCGCTGTTCGTATTTCAATTCGACGTTTGGTATATCTAGGAACGCGTTTATGCTATCGCAATTGTCTTTTTCCCACTTATGAACCATCAGACTGTCGGTATCTGCATAACAAACGTGGAAGCCTAAATTTTTCGCGTAATGGTAGGATCCGAGTAGCTGATATCGAGAAAGGGTCACGATCGACATGGCTATGGGAAGATAGGCTAGGGTCGAGTCTTTACCGGCCATGACTCCGTAAAGCGAGTTAATTAAAATTTTATAGCCCAGCTGGCTATTGTAATGATAAATGTCTTTCGTTCGTTTGTATTCAATTTGATGATTTTTACGCAGCGATATAAAATGGCTAACAAAATTAGGTAGAAAGGCTTCCGTCTTCGTATTAATAACTATGGCGTACTCGTCGATTTCTGGATTGAATGTTGGATAGGCAAATTTGTCTGTCATAGGCCGATCTTCCAAAAAATCATCGTTGCTATGGATGCGGTACGGGATGCAAGTCATTTTCTGAGCGGTCTCGTTTGCTAGCCATTCGTCGCGGTTCATAATAGTACAAGTGCCGTAACATAAATTACTACTCAGCAGAGTGCTAGGATACATGCTGGCAAAATCCATAATCACTACATCTTCATAATATCGTTCGGGAAAGCAAAAATTTAACGCACCCTGGTAAGTTTTTCCACGGAAAGCTGCTTGGTATTTTAAATCGTTTGCTAAACTAATATATTTAGTATTAATCAAAAAACCTCTACATATCGCATGAGTTTTAAAAACCTCTTCTATAAATCGAGAATTGCCCAAATGTAAACTTTCTACGGTATTCAGTGCCACGATATTGGCCCGTGATAACAAAAACGTAAAAACTGTTTCGAGTTGAAACAATCGATAAACCAATTCCGAGTCTTTTAAGCAATAATCTAAATATGTGCGAAACGTACCAAATTCAGACGCATCTGAGACTTTGTCGGGTTTCAGCAATTCATAGCATATTTCAGTCTGCGTTTCTTCCAACAGCTGAGCTGCCAATTCATTGCGATACCAAGCCCATATCCCAACGGTGGCTACTTTAATTTTGGATTCACCACCCAATTTCATTTTAGCTATGGCATCTAATCTATAACTTGGCAAATCGGCTTTGGAAAATACTCTTGTAAAAGTATAAAGATCTATTACAAATTTACCGTCGAACGAAGCCACATTATCTTTACCTATTTTAGCAGATTTGTAACGTCGAATGGTACTGTACTGTTTTAGCCATATCAGTTTTGCAATAATACATGGGAAATCGTATGCGTTAATATTATAGCCAGTTATGATTTGAACGTCGGCTAGCAAAGAATGAAAATGGGCTAGCATTTCGGTCTCAGATGTAAAAGCTGTTGCGCATTCATAATTTGTTAAGGGCTGAGCTCCGTTGGGAAGTAAATAGAGTATTTGTTTTTGGACCCCATTCCGCTTATTCCATTTAAAAAGGCTTATCATAACGATTTTATCTGTGCTGAAATGGCAAATTGGAATATGGTTACCGATTAATGGAACAGTTTCTATATCAAATGCTGCCATCGTCCAATCGGGCTCTTCGAAACAATTGGGGGTCATACTCAACGAGGACATGAGATCTAAAGAATTGTTTAGAATTTCGTACCATTTGTAGTAGAAAGAATATGTATTAAATTTTAGACACAGATCAATATAAATTCGCGTCAGCCAATCCTCGGGGTTATAATAAACCATTTTATAGCAGTTAAATAAGCGTCCAACACTCTTATGAGGGGCTGTCGTATATATTTTATAAAAAGGTTTCGATCTATATTCTAATTTGTTTCTAGCTAGCCTATCTTCGAACGAGGGTAAAACTTTTTTGAGTTGAGTGATTTCAATATAGGTAACATCATTACCCAGAAAATATTTTTTAATTTTACGAACGACAGTATCAATATTATTTGTACATACCCCTATCCATTCTGTGTAATGTTTAAGTTGTTTTTCGTAATGACCATCCTTATTCAAAAATGATATCTCTACACCAATGACATTTTTTCGACGCCAGGCACAGGACCACTTCGTTGAGAAATTCATCACTAAGAAGATTTGAGGAAATGCTTGCGTTATATATATAGAATATATACATATGACCTTGAAAAAAAAAAAAAAAAAAAAAAAAAAAATTTTTTTTTTTTTTTTTTTTTTTTTTTTTTTTTTACTTATAGTATTTTATATATTTGTTTTATAAAGTAATATAGGCGGAGCACTGACATTATTTTTTTTTCTAAATTATACGTGTGGGTAGTATAAATATCTATGGTAGGTTTGCCGTCATATAAAGACACTGTATCGTTATATATTTTGAAAGATTTGTAACGTGGAAGGATACCGTACAGTTTTAACCACACCAGTCTTGCAATAATAGGAGTTAAATCGTACGTGTTAATACCATAGCCGATTATAATTTGAACACCATCTAGCAAAGCATGAAACTGGGTCAGCATCTCGGCTTCGGATGCAAAAGCTGTCGCGTATTCATAATTTTTTAAGGGTTGCACTCCATTGGGAAGTATATAGAGTATTTTTTTTTCAACAACTCCCTTATTCCATTTAAGAAGACTGATCATAACGATTATGTTTCCGCAGATACTGTCTCTGACTAATGGAAAATTTTCTATTTTAAAGGTTGCTATGTTCCAATCGGACTTTTCGATAAAATTGGGAATTAACGAGGTTATGAGACCTGTTACTGGAGGACGTCGAGACATAATGAATATGTGGGTACATTAGTTAGCTTATATATAGTCAAGTCAACCAACATTAAAAAAAAAAAAAAAAAAAAAAAAAAAAAAAAAAAATTTTTTTTTTTTTTTTTTTTTTTTTTTTTTTTTTTTTACACGGTTGGTTGGTTGGTTGCTAAAGTTAATTAACACATATCTCGGACTTTACTAAACTTATAAAAATATTATCATGAAGTCAGACTGTTGCTGACCATACACTGACAGAGTGAATTCCATTATTTTATTTTAACAATTTTTCCACAGCGAATACATTTCTTATACAAATTGGGCATTTCATCTATCGCCCTATCTTGTTTTAAAAAAGTTTCATAAGTCGGTTCGTTGCAGCATTTCATAACATTTGTTTTCTGAGTCCATAGTTTACATTCTTCTTCATTAAATAGAAAATCCATTCTTAATAAAGCCTCGATACAGAAATGATACGAGTGTTCTTCTTGTCTTTGTTGTTAATTTATTACTGGTATTTTTACGCGCCTGGGTCTGAAAGCGTTACGAAACCTTCTGCTGGTTCACCCTCAAAAGCCCCGTCGTTCGATTATGTATTCGATTCGAAGAAGCCAAAACATTTTCAGTTTACAGTGAACGGAAAATTAGCTTGGGAGCATACCTTATCCAGTGACGCTTACATGTTTCATCAAGGCCAAATTTTGGCAGTCGATCCATGCTATGGAAAATCGAACGGCTCGTTGGTTCCGGCTGTAGGACAAAATCTCTATGATCATTTGAAATCGGATCCTCAATTGAAAAACCTTCCAAATTTTAAAGAAAATAGTCAGTTTACCGTTCATAAAGGAACCGTTTTCAATTTCGAGTGTCAAAACGGTCGTGTCTCGAGTCTCCAAATCTGTCCCTCAGGAACTACTCTCATAGCAAACGCTTGCCAGCCCGTCAATGCGTGTACTGGCAGATCGAACGGAGTAATGCTACCAAATCCTAAAAACATATCCCAGTATATCATGTGTCAGAATGGCAAAGAGGTCTTTATAAAATGTCGTAACGGAACCCTGTTTTATCACGATCGATGCGAGCCCGTCAAAGATTTAAATCATTATTGTAAAATTTTTCCAAATACACCTTTTATTCATAACGACGAAACGCGAGTCGAATGTCATAACGGTAAGCCCGTATTCATTACTTGTAAGCCTGGAACTAAATTTTTGGGTAAAGATTATTGCGAACCTATCAATTGTAATGGTTTACCTGACGGTAGTAACATATCTTTGCCTGAAACAGAAATGCCTCCGTTCAATTTCACGCCTGGATACATGACTTGTAAGAATGGTAAAATTGATGAAACTGTAGAATGTCCTCAGAACTGGGATAAATCGAAAGGCGATAACTTGCCATTTTTACCTATGGTTTACAACGGCCAGAAATGTACGGAACCCATATTTTGTGACAATGTCTTTTCCAATGACCCAAATATTATCGTCCCCGTTTACGAATTTACCAAACACGTTAAAAATTGGAGGAATTCTGAAGATTTAGATCGCACTGCAGGCTTTATCTGTGAAAATGGAGTTCGTAAAAGAAAACTGGTCGACGAAGGCAAACGAATTTCTAAACGTTATAAAATCGAAGATGTATGTGTTTCGGATGAAAAAATATTCATACGTGACGCCCCAGAATATTATTATGATTGCGCTGAAAAGAAACATCTGAAATGTCCTGATGGCACAGTTTTTACTGGATCGAAATGCATTCAGAAGCCTAAGAATGCTTTCAAATATAATAATTTTTATCTGTTCGAATTTGACAATTTAAATTTGGAATCTTGGATCGAGCCATTCTATTACAGTAGGAATACCATAACAAATTGTCAAAAATCTGAAATGTATATCGAGATGTACAATATTTGTTCTCATGTCGATTGTGTCAACTACTCCTTCGTGTCTCAAATTCCAGAAATGGACGTACTTTTACCTCGCGAACATGCAGCCAAATGTAAATTTTACGAAAATGAAAGAAAATTGAAAAAAGAACCCGTTCATTTTACATATAATTTTTGGACGCAGAAAATATCAGACAAGCCAGAAGTACCTTGTCAACCTGGTCAGAAAATACAAACTGGAAATTTTATTTGGGATAGTACTATTTATGCTACATGCAATATCCAACGACCGTTCATATTTTGTCCCTCTGCACATACACAACGTATTATTTCAGTCTCTGATCAAGAATTTGCTTGCGAGCCTCCTCCGACTACGGAATATGTTGTCGATCGCTTGGACGAATGGTTAGATTTTACGACTGGAGAATTCAGACAAATAAAACCTGCGATTTGGAACGAAAATAATCCACCGTCCGTCAAATTCAATAAAAAGATGAATCCGATACAATTAGCCGAAGAAGGTTTAAAATTGGATATGGGCATGAGGTTTAAATTATTCACTGACCAACCCGTTCAGCTCCAAGTGCGATATAGAGTGACCTATCCACCCAACGTGGCGTTTGAATATAGCGATGCGGGACGAAACGCAATTATTTCGACCGATCCTTTGTCTGCATTTTTAGTCAATCGTAGCCAATTTACGCACAAACAGGTGACGCTTCCTAGATATACTCCCATTCAAACCGTCGAATTTTTGAAAAAAAATCTATACGCATAAACTAAGAGTATGGACGAACGTTCTTTGGCCCACGGTGTGCTATTTTATTCTTCGTTATATATAAATTGCGTACTGCTGAGTATTGGGGTGACCACGGGTCGTTGGATTTTCGTATTACTGATACTGTTGACCATAGGATTGACTGCATACGTAATGTATTTGACGACTCAAAATCCAGAACATTTAAAGAATGTTGGCAGCTGGGCAGAAAAAACACTCTCTATTCATTTGGAAAAACTGAAGTTGTTATTTTAGATAAAATTTCTCGAACCTGTTGTTCGACAGGGTCATTGATTACGTAAACGTTCGAACGAGCCTTCAAGAGATTTTCTTTGTAAGAATCATGCAAGCGTTCTAAATAATCTAAGCTTATCAAACGGTCGATCGGAGAGCGGTCCCGGATTCGATTAAACGCTTCGAGAGGCTCTACGTCTAAATAAATGAAACAATCTACGTTAAAATTTAAAACTTGATAAATTTTGTCGTACGTATGTAGATCTTGTTCGTTTAATATCAGCGGGGCAAATATATACCTGGAAGTCCAAGGACACCGTTCGACTAGAATTAAATCGTCACCTTTCGGAAAAGACATTTTTTGATTGTATTGAGAAATTAAGACTTGGAATTGGAAAGCCGGTCCGTAAAGCGTTTGATTTTCGTACAGATGGGGTAGTAATGTCCATTCGTGTATGGGTTCAGGAAAACATTTAAAATCTGTAGCCAGTTGTCGCATCAAAGTAGATTTGCCAGCCCCAATCAATCCGTCGATACAGACAATGTAAGGAGCCATGATGAAAGTAAATTAAATGTTCAGAGTCAAGCGTATTTATATATAAAATATGGCCTTGAAAAAAAAAAAAAAAAAAAAAAAAAAATATATATATTTTTTTTTTTTTTTTTTTTTTTTTTTTCAAGGTTGGTTGGTTGATATATATTTATAATGTTAATTGAATTAAGTATATTTTCAAAAATGAAGATTTAGACTTTGAGTTGACTATTGCAAATTCGACCAACTTTAGAAACGTAATCTTAAAATAAAAATATTTTTGAAAACTAATCGTGGAATCGTGATTCTTATTACATATACATAGTAAAATAAGCAATTTAATTCAGTCGTTTTTTTTTTCAAATTTAAAAAAAATTGAAAATTTTGTAAATTCGACCAACTTTAGAAACGTAATCTTAAAATAAAAATATTTTTGAAAACTAATCGTGGAATCGTGATTCTTATTACATATACATAGTAAAATAAGCAATTTAATTCAGTCGTTTTTTTTTCAAATTAAAAAAAATTGAAAATTTTGACAGAGGTGGTGGCACATCAGCAAATTTAGATAAACTGTTACTTTAGCATGATATATATAGGCTAGCTAGAGTCAATCAATCAATCAACCAACCCTTAAAAAAAAAAAAAAAAAAAAAAAAAAAAAAAAAAAAAAAAAAAAATTTTTTTTTTTTTTTTTTTTTTCCTAAATGTTATAATATCTAAATAATGTTATTATAAATAAAATGAAGGATGCTATTAAACCAATTGCTGATATGATCCATTCATAGGATCGTCGTCGTAGTGTGGACAAACTTGACGAGACTGGATTGGGTATTTGAGAATTAGGTTGTAGTATGGGTAAACCTGGCGAGACTGGATTAGGTTGTAGTATGGGTAAACTTGGCGAGACTGGGTTGGCAATGGGCAGTTGAGAATTATTTTCTGGGCAATTTGAATTTGTCCAAGTTCCGTCCGCCTTACATCTTACAAGCACCTCTTTACCGTCGCACTTTACTGCTGCAAATCCTGGTGAAATTATTCGGGCATTTGGTATTATCGGACATGGATCGCATATTATTTCTGGACCGCTCCACTGTCCGTTCGTCTGGCATATTCTTTTGTTGCTACCGACAGCATAAAATCCTGGGTTGCAAACCACAGTCGCTACTGAATCAACATTCCTATTCGGATAAGACACGGAACCGTTTTCGGGGTTGTCTAACTCTTCACATTGTATGGGCTCGCATTCAATTTTTTTTACTGATGGAATCCATTCGCCAGTAGCAGAACAAAATAGAGATTTGTAAAGGGTTTTGAGTTTAAAACCTTCAAAGCACTTATAAGTTACCATACTAGGAAATGAATATACTGAGCCTGTATGGTAGCCGTTTTCAATAACAGGAGGTGCCCCACAAGACCTTGGAAAGCATTCGACCGACGAAGGATTCCATACTAATTCGTCATCTTTTTTTGTTAAAATAGAAAATATAGTGTTAGATCGATATCCATCATCGCATTGCAGAGTAGCTTTATCACCTTCTAAATAGGGTGGGTCATGGCTACCCAAGAATTTACCTTTAATAGCGGATGGCAAAGTATATATCATTTATAAAACTTGATTATATAGTTTGAAAATAATATTTTAAGGTTTCTCATATCTATATATACGCCCCATAGTTCGCATAAAAAACCAGAAGATTGATGCTAGAAGACAAAATGAAGGTTTGAGTACGACTATTTATACAGAATGAATTCAAGCCACGCCCACTCAAAAAAAAAAAAAAAAAAAAAAAAAAAAAATTTTTTTTTTTTTTTTTTTTTTTTTTTTTTTCACGGTTGGTTAGTTGATAGTTTTTAAATTTATATTTTTCAGTTAGTTTCTATTTTCTTTATCCAATCAAATTTATTGTAGATGGCGCTGCAGTCTATGTATATATTATATATATAGTATATCTATTAGGGTGGGTGGGAGTGGAATTTATTTCTTCTACTGTAAGGTCATGCATAAACCAGCTCCACGATGTCCAAACCTATTTCCTTTAAAATAGGATGGGGTAACGTTATTTATACAATATTGGCTTTGAAAACAAGATGAAATATTCAGTTATTTATGTTCGTAGTTATTTCCCATCCTGGACTCTTTTGAATTTGTTTATGTATAAGATATTTTCGCCATTCCATTGGGTTCATATTATAATATAAAGTATTCAATGTAATTTTTATATATGCTCGATATAACCTATGATTCCAACAGACAAATAACATGCAAATACACAATAATATAATTAGCATGCTCTTGCTATTAAATGTACAAATAAAGTATGTCTAATCGTAAACCAGTTTCAACTTCTTTAAAGCCAAATAGTCGCAAGAGAAGAGATATCTCTTCTTCTAATACTGTGAACAAAGCTTTTAAAATGGAGAAAATCGTAAACGAGCAACCCGCTGATCAACCTGAGGATGAGCAACCCGCTGATCTTGAACGTCAACCTCAGGATGAGCAGCCTGGACTCGGCAACGGAGATGAGCAGCCTGGACTCGGCAACGGAGATGAGCAGCCTGGACTCGGCAACGGAGATGAGCAGCCTGGTCCCGGCAATGTAAATTTACCTGTCAACAACGCAATTGATCCCGTTCTGCCTGGTCCCGGCAATCTAAATGGTTTGGGGGGTGAAGTCGCTAAGGATAATGAGCCTCAAGATGACGACAACGGGTTAGAACAAAAATATAACGAAATTTATTTAAGAGGTTATTGTTTGCAAAATAATGATATGGACCAGTATTACGCAAAGGATGTTGAAGGTCATGATAAATATTGGCAAAATGAAGCTGGAAAATTAGTTTATGCTTGCAAAAAAGTAATAGACGGGGATAAAGAATATTTGATTGAATATCCATGCGCTAAGAAAGATGGTACAAATGTTTATATTTATGAAAATGGATGTCCAAAATACCCCCTAAATTTAACTACGCTTAAGGTAACGTATCCTTTAACAAGAGAGGAAATGTATCTTAAAGATGAAAATGGAAATTATGTTTATCCCATAGATGAGGATGGTCAAGAAAGTTATCGTCAGGACGAGAATGGTAATGACTTACCTCTGAACGCATATAAATATGCCAAAAACCCAGATGGGTCTGAATTTTATCCAAAACGGAATAATGGGGACGAATTTTATCTGAAAGCTGAAGACGGTAGCTCTGAAAAAGGTGCCATATTGTATAAAAATGGCGAACTAGTACCATACTACGCTCGTAAAGCAAATGGTGATGAATTTTATCCTCGTGAATTTATCGAATTATAAAAAGTCATATAAAGTGCGATCGTGTCGCCAAAGCCATGTAAGAAAATATTATGTTTAGTCCTTTTACGCGTTTCATAAGACAATCTATAAATAATATCAATGTTTAATTTAACAAATTTTTCAAAGTCTAAACTAGAAGGTTGTTGCCAGCATACCTTGAGACATAATAATGTGTGGGTACACTAGCCAGCATATATATATATATATATTATATAAACCACGCCCACTCAAAAAAAAAAAAAAAAAAAAAAAAAAAAAAAAAAAAATTTTTTTTTTTTTTTTTTTTTTTTTTTTTTGGGTGTAGTTTATCTATATATTTCAACTAGCCGTATTCATCCTTTTTGCGTGTAAATTTTCTTCTTCCTCATTTCTTGCTTCCATATTTTCTTCTTCCTCAATCTGTTCCGAGTCCATACCAATAGCACTTGAAATATTTAATGCAGGTTCTGATAACGGTATAGCATTTTCATTAGACAATAATGTGCGTAAATAATTTTCAGTTGCATTACGAGTAGTAATAAATAATTGATCTTTATCCACAGTATCCAAAAATATTTTGTCTAAGTCTATTCTAAGTATGGTTTTTAAATCGTAATACAAGTAATCCTGATAAATTACCATAAGTGTATTTCCCCGATTGTCTCTTCTAAGGGTCCTTAATAACCGCAATTTAACTTCAATTTGATCTTTATAATCTTCAACATCGGGCAAAAGTTGTTTCGAAATATTAAATCGTAGTTTGAAATATCCCTTATATAAATTATAAAACAAATTTTGTAGTTCAATTACAGTCCAATTTTGATCTAATAGAATTTTTTTATCACTTGTTTCTCCCAAATCCTCTACCGTTTGAATTGATCTTCTTTTCCTATTGGCAAACGCTTTCATGTGTTCATTTAATAAATCTGTGAACTGTTCTGGACTTGTATTAGGCTCAAAATTTAATATGCGTAACCATGTTTTATACAACAAACCAATATTTTCGGCTTCTGTTGAATTAATCTCTTTATCAGGCAAAGGAGATAACATATCGCTTACCCATTCACTAAAATTTTTTTCCGAAGGGTATTTATCTCGTAATTTTTCAACAAATGATGTAATATTAATTATAAATATTTTCATCCATTGCTGCTCGTTTAAACTTTCTGGATTTATTTTTTTAGCGATATTACTTAAATTAAGGGAGAACTGTTCTACAGAATTTCCTGAAAACATAAAATTTTGAGTAAATTTTTGAAATTCATAAAATCGCTTAATAAATGAATCTTTCCATTGTAATTTATCATTATTAGGAATGTCTGGAGTCAGTGCTTGAAATTCATTGATGATTGTATGATTTATTTCAAATTCTTGTTGCATCGCCGTCAAAAAATTTATACACCAAACTTCATTATCAATTGATACGAAACGTTGTGCAGCTTCTTTAATATGATTCCATATTTCAATTATTTTAGTAGGAAAATTATCTGCATTGATACCGCAACCTAGCTGATTAATTGCATCGATACACCTCGCATACTTATCTATTAAAATCTTGATATTCGCGACGACATTATCATCGTTCGGTATCCGAAACATTGTTGCAATTTCAGTTATTTTCGTAGTATCGGTAGGAGATCTGGAAGTTAAGGATACTATTATATTGCCAAAATTATACGCCGATATATTATCATAATTAGATTCGTTTCTAACCTTGTCACATTGTTTACTCACCGCAAGAATGAGTTTTGTATCTTCTGGCCATTGTTCTAAGAAAAAGTTCTGCCAATTTTCCATATTATAGGTATTTTTTAAAAAATCTATGACTTGTTGATCTGCAGTATTTAATACCTGTCCATTCGATATTTGTGTTTTTAAATTAGCTAGGCTAATGTTGCATGCTACCAGCTTTTCGTTTACATCTAATAATTGTTCTTGTAAAGCTCCTTTGTCACCTTGCAATTGTTCTATTGTTCTATTTAAAATGTCCGTGGATTGTACCGTTTTAGTTTCTAAATTTCCTTTTTCAAGTTCCAATCGTTGTATTTGTCGTTGAAAAGACTTTGTAGTTTCTGCTAGTTTTCGTTCTAAATCTCTTTTTTCATCTTGCAATTGTTCTATTCTTTTATTTAAAGGGTCGTTTTGAGTTTGTAATGTTTGATCTGAAGTTTGTAATGCCTGTGCATTCGCTAGTTGCGTTTTTAAATTATCTACGTTAGCATTATTTTCTACCAGCTTTCGCTTTTCATTTGTTAGTTTTGCTTTTAAAGTTCTTTTATCATTTTGCAATTGAGTTATTGTTTGATTTAAAGTGTCGATTTGAGTTTGTAATTTTTTAATTGCAGTATTTAATATCGGTACATTAGTTATTTGTGTTTGTAAAGTTTCTACGTTAGTATTGCATTCGGCCAGCTTTTGGCTTTCGCGTGCTAGTTGATCTTCTAAAGCTCTTTTTTCAGCTTGCAATTGTTCTATTGTTTGATTTAAAGAGTTGTTTTGAGTTTGTAATGTTTGATTTGCAGTATTTGATACCTGTGCATTCGTTATTTGTGTTTGTAAAGCTGCTACGTTAGTATTACATTCTGCCAGATTTTGGGTTTCGCGTGTTAGTTGGTCTTCTAAAGCTCTTTTTTCAGCTCGCAATTGGTCTATTGTTTGATTTGCAGTATTTAATACCTGTACATTTGTTATTTGTGTTTGTAAATTTTCTATTTTAGCATTGCATTCTGCCAGATTTTGGGTTTCGCGTGTTAGTTGTTCTTCTAAAGCACTTTTTTCAGCTTGCAATTGTTCTATTGTTTGTTTTAAAGAGCTGTTTTGAGTTTGTAATGTATGATCTGCAGTATTAAATATCGTCCGTGTATTTGCTAGTTGTGTTTCTAAATCTTCTATTTTAGCATTGCATTCTACCAGGTTTTGGCTTTTGTGTGCTAGTTGTCCTTCTAAAACTCTTTTTTCATCTCGCAATTGTTCTATTGTTTGGTTTTCGCCTGTTAGCTGTTCTGATTCTACAACTTGTTCCATTGTTTGATTTAAAGATAGTTGTACTTCTGCTAAAGTACGTTTTTCATTTTGCAATTGGTCTATTGTTTGTTTTAATGAGTCGTTTTGAGTTAATAATGACTCATTTGTTTCTGTCAATATCCCGTGTCTTATTCTTGCCGATCCGTGCTGAGATTTTGATTTTTCACGCGTCTTTAATAAGGCATTATATTTAGTTTCTAACTCTTTATAATCGTTGGACAATGTTTCGTATTTAGCATCTAAATTTTGTTTTCGCTCAACCAATTCCCTATATCGATCATCTGAGTTACTATTTACTTGGGTCAATGTTTGATTCGTATTTTGTGTTTGAGTATATAATTCTTGTAAAGTTACATGTTCTTTCTTCAAATTCTCATATTTTTCACCTAATTTATTATGCAAGTACTGGTCCTCTTCAAATGCTTTAGTTAACGGTTCATACTCATTAGCTAAGGTTCGGTGTTCCGCATCTAGCTTATTAAGCTTCGCTAATAATTCATCGTATTCCTTTCTTGGAACCGTTTTACCTTCTGCAAGGTCCTGTATTATTTTGTCCTTCTCTTTGATTTCTTCGTCTTTAATTTGAATTTCTGACTTTAAATAATTTATGTTGTCTGACGAATTGGTTAATGGTAAAACTGGATACTGCATATTTTGATTACTATGCAATTGATCAGTCAAATTTTTCTCGCGTTCTTGAGCTTGAAACAATAATGCTGAACCCTCTTGATGCAATTTATTAAGTTCGTTTACACCCGAGTTACACACGTTTTGACATTGTTCTTTTAAATAGAGTATCTCTGCCTGATTGGCAATTTTACCCTCTATCAAATTTTGTTTCTCCTTTTCTAATATACCAATTTTTTCATTTAAAATATTTATCTTGTTATTTAATTGTGTAACTACCCCATTTACGGTTTGGTTATAGGATGTTGTCGCAAGTTGTTGTGATGTGACTGAAGATTCGGCCCCAGATTGTAACTGCAATGGAAATCCTTCTATTCCTGGCATCGCAATGGGTGATGCATTTAGCATCGGGTTTTGTGAGTCTAATCCAGATTGTATTGCATACTGGCCAGGATATGTCAATGCCGTTTGAGATTGTTCGACGGAATTATCAACATACTCAATTGGGAAATTACGTTGATTTAAAACAGTTTCATTCATTGAAGGAGACATTGTATTCACATCGGATCTTTCCATTAAAGCTTTGAAAATTTTGTTTTGATTATCGTGGCGCGATTTCAATAGCCTAAGTTCTGCTATTTGACGGTCCGATTTTATAGTAACGTCAGATATAGATGTTTCCAACTCTAGTATCTGCTTCTTATAAGTATTGTTAGTTTGTGTGAGAACGGCAATATTATTCTCTGCATCTGATAATTTGCTATCTAAAGTACGTTTTTCTTCTTTGTATGCCTCTAGTTGTTGTTTTAAACTATTGTTTTCAGTTTCGAACCTATCCATTTTTTTCTTTAGAGATTCATGGGCTTTTGTTAAATCGGTCAGGAGATTTGCCTGATCGCTCGACGAGTCATTTTTATGACTGTAATTCGCATCTAATAATTGTTCAGACTGGGTTTTGTAGGATTCCAATGATTTAGACAGCCTATCCTTTTCGTTTTTATAGTATTCCAATTCTTTAGACAACCTACCCTTTTCGTTTTTACATTCATCCAATAACTTCGATAAACCTTTATCTTCAGATGAAGAATCGATAGCTGTTGGTAGTTTGTATAGCTTGAATAAAAAATCTAAAAAACTACTGCTAGTCCAATATAAGTTTGCATTTCGTTCGATGAGCGGTCTGCTCAAATCGTACGCTTGAGTCAAATCGTTCTGCAATTCTCTTTTTAAAGTGTTTATAGTACTGAGAGCCAGCACGTCGTCTGGATCTCGCTGCCATTTTATGATGGCCTCTATCAAGGTTCTGAAAATCATCTTGTTTTTCTATTCGTCGAAAAGAATTTTTCCGATTTGTTCTAAGTCTTTGTAGAGTAGCTGATATTTTTCTACCGTTGAATTTTGTAGCCACAAAAGTACTTGTTTGAGTTGAATTTTTTTCTTGCTCAAATCATGTACGTAAAACGGTAAACAGTAGTCGTTCCAAGTTTGTTTATCCTTGTAAAGGGGCAACCACGTATTACATTCGATATAATTAGTATCTCGAAATTTTTCAGACGTTTCTTTGACTACCATAGGCGACACGTATTTCAATTTATCGGCTTCGAAGAGGCACATTACGCCGACGGGTTCGATATCTGTAAAAAATACCTCGCATCTGTAAAAATCAGAATCGATAATGTATTCGGGAGCTTTTTTCGATCGTTTTAAAAGTCTAAACAATTGTTTGCCTATATGACTTGTTGGTAAAGCATGGGTTAGCGAATAAAATTTTTTATAAACGATATTTAATGCGAACGGACTCCATCGGTTAAAATTATTCAATTTTTGGCAGTGTCTTTTAAAGAAACGGATACTAGCAGCCTCTTCTAACGTCAAAATTCTATTTTTTTTCGTCGCTTCCACAAAAGTCACTAAAGCTCGAAAAGCCTTATTTTTCTTACACGTTTTCGTAATTTTTGGAAATGGGTTTTCGGAAGCTATCACGTAAAGCGTTGAGTGGTAAAATTCGCATACCTTAGTTTGGTCTTCTGGTATTAAGGCTCGCAGTAAAGTATTGGGTGCTTGATCTGGTACGCGTATGCCACCCTTGATAACGTTCTTTCCAATCGTGTAAAGTAAAATACATTTGTTATTGAGCTGAATGTCTGGGCAATAGCTACCCCGTAGCACGACAATACTATCGTTGGGAGGATCGATAGGAGTCGTATCAAACTCGGTACAATGGTAGGTTATGATGGCTCGTTTGAAACGTATGGCTATAAAATGCTGTCGATTATATTTATTTCCATACACATCAATAAATTTATGGTAATCCTGTTCAGATAGCGCACAACTCATTATAAGCTTGATTGTGTAGATCAGAGCTTAGTATGACCGGACGCATTTTCGCAGCACGAGACAGAATGAGGATGTGGGTATGTTAGCTACCCTTTATATAGTCGATTAAAGATATATCAACTGACAAAAAAAAAAAAAAAAAAAAAAAAAAAAAAAATTTTTTTTTTTTTTTTTTTTTTTTGACCTTGAATGACCTTGAAGCTCGTTGCCACAAAAAGCAAGTCGGAGCAAAATAGGAGAAGGTAGGAGCATGAATCGTAGCTACCCTATAGAAATGGATAGATTTTTTTTTTTTTTTTTTTTTTTTTTTTTTTTTAATGTTTATATTATAATATATTTATATTATATTAATATTATATTTATATTTATAATAAATTTATATTATATTTATATTATATTATATTTATATTATATTTATATTATAATATATTTATATTATAATATATTTATATTATATTTATATTATAATATATTTATATTATAATATATTTATAATATATATATATATATATATATATATATATATATATATATATATATATATATATATAATATATATAATATATATATTTTTTTTTTTTTTTTTTTTTTTTTTTTTTTTTTTTTTTTAATTAAGCCGTAAGATAATTATATGGTATTATTTCCTTTGTCTGCTCTATTAAATTATATCGCTCTCGAAGATATTTTGCAGGATCCATTAAGGCTTTTTGGCAAGAACATGTATCTGGAGATCCTTCAGCTAAAACGCATCTCATGCAATCTGTCAAGTGCCATTCTCTACTTTCAGAATTAAGAATTACATTGATTTCTCGATTTTTTCCCATTTCTCTCACTTTTATTTCAAACTGTATAGCATTCTTTGTAGTTTTGTATTCTTCATACCATTTGAAGACATTTTGTCTGTCTGATACACAACGCTTGTAAAAATCTCGTACATTTTCAATTTGATGAGCATCGGGATAAGTAAACGCTGCTGAAGATCCGCTTAAACGTTCTTCCTTATCCTTATGTAATTTTTGAAAATTTCCTGAAAGCATTTCGTCAGCTAAATATTTTTCTGGAGATCTCTTAGCGTAGATGCAAAGACAAGTATCAGGTCCCTCTATTACATCGTCCTGACACCATACACAATTATTTAAGTGTAATTCATCTCTCTTGTTCAAAAGAAATTTCAAACGACTATTATTACAACGAGATAATACTTCGAAATGTAAAATATTAACTCGATTATTATAAATCTTGTACTTCTTTTGCAGAGCATCTAAATAAGTTGTAGTCATCTTGAAACACGTCACAAGAGCACGAAAACAGGATTCGATAAAGTTTTCAAGAGCTATTTATGTGGTCAGACTGATGCTGGAAGAGGTTCAAACAGAATGATGGTGTTGGTGCACTAGCAACCCTATATATAGCCGAGCCACACCCACCTTAAAAAAAAAAAAAAAAAAAAAAATTTTTTTTTTTTTTTTTTTTTTTTTTTTTTTTTTTTTTAAGTGTGGGTGTGGTTAGTCTTTGATAATTTCAACCGGACTTGGTTTTTACACGTTTCAGACTACAAGATATCAGAGTTTTATCCAAATATGTTATAATTTACTCGCAACTGTAATCTCTCATCAAATTCCCAGTGCAGCGCATTTAATACTGTGTCATCAGAATAATGTATAATAGGCCAAAAAAATGGAAACGTTGAAACCTTTTCTGCAGATTCTATTAAATAAAATATTTGACCGTCGATATATGCCCAACAATTAGTTTTTTTGTTGTTCTCAGATTTGAATAAGGATATAGTTCCAATACCTTGATCATTTGACGAAATACACGTGTTAGTGAAATGATCATCAAAAATATCTTTAGTAGTCCCAGGTGAAAATATTTTGCGACAATAACTACATATTGACGAATATAAGTGATTGCCCTCATTAATGTGTGCCGTCAAATATGTTTCTTCGTAAAATAACATTGGACAATAGTCACATTTAAAGTATGCTTCGGAATCTAATACGTCTTCCATTTGACTGATACAAGTAAAATGTTGCAAATTGTAAATGCAAACACTTATATACTTTAAATAAAAGCCACGCCCAATCTAAAAAAAAAAAAAAAAAAAAAAAAAAAAAAAAAAAAAAATTTTTTTTTTTTTTTTTTTTGTTCAACGTTGTTTTTTTAGACAATCTTTAACTCTTCATCTTTTAAAAGCATATCATTTAACTGTATCAAATTTTCCTTAGAATTGCTCAGCATTTTATAATACGCTAAATCCAATTTCTTTCTAGCATTCCATGAAACAGTAGATTGTTTTGCAATCATAAATGCCCACCATACATTTATATATTTATTTCTGACAATTATCATTCGAACTCTATATAGCATCGTCAAAAAATTTAATAGTATTAGTATGAGTACAATCCCATAAAGTAGCATAAATATTTTACGATATACACTGCTTAATGGTAAGAGACAATTGAATTTTCCAGCTGTAGATCCACTACTGTGATAATAGGTAACGAAACACGACCCGTTGTCTGGAAAAATTGTATAAATTGATTTTATCGACCAGCCGAAATGACCCCAAATGTTGTTAAAAAAATTATTGGTTATGTATAATATTAACATTACGTAAAATATATAAAATATTTCCAATGCCAGCGTTTTAAAGAATATTAAATTTCCTTTCGAATCCTTAATGACTCGAATTACGTCTTCAGGTTTATCAGCCAAGCTTTCTAGGTATCGTAGATAACTTCCAAATAATTTTGTCCAAACGGAATATGGAAAATAAAATCCAAATGCCAATAATAGTAAATAAACAGACACCCATTGATAATAATCGTGATAAATTACTGGTTCATCTCTAGTCATGGTTCCATTTATGAAACATTTTGTATCGACAAAAGATTGCGACACGCTTTTTTCTGTTACTTGGCAAATTATATTTTGTCCAAATAAAATGCGAGCCATGCCAAGGCCCGTACAAAATAGAAGAATATTACGAACATAGATTTGTTGAAAGTCAATTAACGCACTATGACTTTCACTATGCTTGGAACTAAATTTGATGAGTTGCAACAAGGATATCATGCTGACGAATTAAATTTTGTCGCTGCTACTTAATTTAAATAGCCTGCGGTCTATGTTGGACAAAACCAGTCATATATATAAGCATTTCACGAAGACTGTTGCTGGAAGGTATCGAGAAATAATCATTGTATAAATACGCTCGCAGTCATATATATAGCTGAGCCACGCCCACTCAAAAAAAAAAAAAAAAAAAAAAAAAAAAAAAATTTTTTTTTTTTTTTTTTTTTTTTTTTACAGTTGGTTGGTTGATGTAATTAGTTTCTAAAGTTATATTTCTCAGTTGGCTGCTAAGGTTATATTTCTTTAGCCAATCATTATAGATGGCGCTGCAGTCTATATATATAGTATATATATAGTATATCTATTAGGGTGGGTGGGAGTGGAATTTATTTCTTCTACTGTACGGTCATGCATAAACTCGCTCCTGACCCATTTCCTTTAAAATAGCGTTATTTATACAATATTGGCTTTGAAAACAAAATATTTATAGATTTTTGCCTGACAAATGACAAGATATTACAGGTTTTCATGAAATCAGAATAAATCATGGGCTCTTATAGAAAAATCTAACTATCTAGAGTCGGTCAATGTACATCTTACTGAAAACACATTACGAGACATAGTGACTAAACGACTGTTGCTGGCGAGACATAATGAGGGTGTAGTCACGTTACCCATAGTTAATATAGACAAGCTTCAAGGGTGGGCGTGGCATCTATAAAAAAAAAAAAAAAAAAAAAAAAAAAAATTTTTTTTTTTTTTTTTTTTTTTTTTAAATGTGGGTGGGGCATTTTCTAAGCACTCAAATGTTTGTCCCTGTTTTGTTACGACATAGATGCCAACTGAAAATTTTTTTCGACCAGTACCTGATTCAATATATAGTTAAAAGTTTCTTCTGACATGGCGTCTGTATAATGAATCGCATCCGCCACGTCCTGTTCTACGACTCGATTGTTTCCGTCAATGACGCGACCCAAATAATCTATAACTAAACCTTGCAGGTTAAATATAATTTTATTGTGACCGTATCCCGGTTGCCAAATTTTTGAAGTCTGCCAAAGAGCTACATGAGAGGTTTTTGCATGAGCGATTGCCTCTATGGGTGTCAACCCTGACCAAAATGAATTTTTTATTTTTACATCCCCTTGCATACCTATTTCTCCAAACATTTGTTTTAAAATCTCAAAATTTCCTTTAGCGTTTGCTAATATTTGGGTCACTAAGCAACCTTTACCTTGTTGGACGTCACCTCGTTTTTTATAAGTATCGATCAACCATTCCATTTCTTCTAAAGTCAGCGAAAATATTTTTTCGTTTTCGAATTTATAGAGATAAAATTTTCTCATATCGTCAAATGCCTGAAAAGTTCTTTTCGATCCATAAATTTCATATATTACTTTAAATGTTTTTTTCAAATCGTTTTCTTTATAGGGTAAAAAATTAATTTCGTCTTTAAATAAATAGTAAGCGACTAGCATATCTTGACACGGACTCAACTTCATATCCATGACCGAACTACCCATTTCCCATTCTGGATTTAATAAAATCATACATTCCGCTTGAGATAGGGCGCTATAAAACAAATAAATGTTGACTTCATCGCCATCAAAATCTCCATTGATAGACGACAAAATTTCTAACGGTATGCCAAAGCAATCGTAGGTCCATGCGGGACCTTCTACAGGTACTTGTAAAGCCACAAAATTTTCAGGTTGTAGAGACGGCATTCTATTCAATAGCACCCATTTACCCTTCAAACCAAATTTTTTTACGATGAACTCTGGCATATGTATTTCGTTAGGTCTCAGCGTTGCGTCTGGAACAATCATACCTCTCATGGAATAAGAACATCTTTTACCGAACGCTACTTGACGAATAAATGTAGCTTTGCCGCAAGACCGCGAATCCAAACTGCCGTAATTTAAAGGCGCTTCCTGTATCTGTTTATAAAAAGTGACAGATTTGGAAGAAGGCTGTATGGTTTTCGTACGACTCGTTATAGGCTCTCCCAACACGAAACGCATGACTTTATCGTAAACGAGAGTGGTTGTCAACTGCCAATAAATTGGATCTGGTAAAACTAAAAATTCCTGTTTGCATTGAATGCCTGCATTATTCATCATGCGTTTATGTTGGGGTAATACAAAAATATATCCTGGAGTAGGTATCGCTATAGACTGAAGAGGATAACAGGTAAGCTCGTCGTTGAAATAAAACTGACTGCAACACATATTGAAATTTCTAGATCCGAATTCGATTTTTTTCTTACATTTTAGACATTCAGAGGCGAACGCGTTTTTCTTGCGCCAAGCTCGTAATATTATAAGTAACTCTTGCGGCTCGATTTGTAGAGTACATTTGTTCAATTTCAACATCGAAATACGGTATCGGCTTACAGACATGTTATAACAAAGTTGAATGAACGATGTATCCGAGAAAACTAAACGGTGACGAGTACTATCCCAATGACAAATTCGTTACCGATAAATATGGTAAGGAAATTTACGCACGCGATCGAAAAGGTAACGAAATCTATCCAAAGTCAAAGCAAATTCTTTTTGCAAGAGACGCGTCTGGTATATATTATTATGCTAAAGACAAAAACGGATACGAATATTATCCTTTAAAACGAAATAAATCAGTCTTAATAGAAGATCACTATAATCAAAATGTACAATTCGCTCTTTATTCAGATGGTACTCAAAGATATCCAGTCGATTCTACTGGAAACGAGTATTATTTGTTAGATGACCAAAATCCTTACTTAATGCGAAAAAGGGACGGAGATGTGTACTATGCCAAAAGTCATAAAGGTCATCCTATGATTCCTTGGAATCATATGGACAAATTCGTACAAAACGAGCCTTTCGTTTATTTGAAAGATTCGGGTGGTAATTTAGTTTATTTAAAAGAATCAACGCTGCCTCCAACCTTACATGCTATAATTCGATGCATATGCAAAGTAAGTGTTATTTGTCCAAAGTACGAAGGGTGTATTACAAAATGTTACTGACCCAATGATGCTGGAAGAGGTTCAAACAGAATGATGGCGTTGGTACACTAGCCACCCTATATATATATCTGAGCCACACCCACCCTTTAAAAAAAAAAAAAAAAAAAAAAAAAAAAAAAAAAAAAATTTTTTTTTTTTTTTTTTTTTTTTTTTTTTTTTTTCAAGGTCGTTTACAATTAGTTAATATTTCTGGTTGATAAATTCTGATGAGTCGTTGAAGCGTCTCAAAAATTATTGTAGAGTTGCAGTATTACATCAAATTTTAACTACTATTATTTATTGGCATAAACGGATTTAGTTTACGTATATAAATGTCATCAACTATATCCTCACATGCGCCTTCTAAAAATTTAATCATTATTTGAGATGTAATTTCAAAAATTTTATCAGGACTATGTAATACAGTCATGCATTTGGCCGCATACATCCCAGTATAGATAAGGCATTCTAATACCCATGGTTGATAACTTTCTGAACAATTCGGATTCCGATTGAAAATTTTATCCTTTAAAACATGAGAGACTCTTGGAAAATGTTTTTGCTTGATCTTATGCATTAATTTCGTCTTTAAAATAGGGCCGACGTCAGACATATTTTTAGGATTTGTAACTTTACCAATGCCAGGATACGTAGTAAAGTATTCATATAATATATTCTGAATAGACTGGGACATGGCACATATTTTTCCATCAAAATTTGGCTCATCATCTATAAATGTGTAATTTTGTAATTTCCAGTTAGCCATATAAATAGAGTCTTGAAGAAGGTATAGTAAGGCTTTTTCCGCGTCTTCGGCAGCGTAGTATTCAATCATGTCTGGATTGTAGTAAGTTGTTTAAAAAATGTTTGATGATGAGGATTGTAACTGGTATTTATAAGCCTAATATACACCCCCCCCCCCTTAAAAAAAAAAAAAAAAAAAAAAAAAAAAAAAAAAAAAAAAATTTTTTTTTTTTTTTTTTTTTTTTTTTTTTTTTTTTTTTACATCTATTTTATTTTCCATAGTGGTGGATTACTCTCCTTAGTTTTTATAACTAAGTAACATCTTTGCATATTATATAAACATATGTTTGCCGTTCTTTTATCACATCCAATAGATTCACAAATTTCTTTAATAGAACGGGCACTATGAGGTTGTAAAGCTAAATACTTGAGAATTTTATGTTGAATTACTTCATCAGCCATCTCAAATAATACAGTATGGCAATCAATGTTAAATTTCTCAAACAAGCTTTAGTATATATAGGTTTAAATTAAAGATATGACCGTTGCTGGCAAAGATTAAGATAGAATGATGAGATGGCATTTCAACAATACTATATATAGATGAGCCACACCCACTCTTGAAAAAAAAAAAAAAAAAAAAAAAAAAAAAAAATTTTTTTTTTTTTTTTTTTTTTTTTTTTTTTTTTTTGAAAAAACTAATACGTTAGTTTTTCTGCCATAAGAATATTTTTTATAAATTTCTGAATCCAACATGTGTTTTAAAATTGGGTTGTAAAAATAATATTTTTAGGATAAGTAAGGGTTATTCGAGATTGTAAAAATTTATCGTTGTAAAATATCCAAGGCGACTTAAACAAGACTTTCGAGCTTATTTTAAACAAAGGATATGGATGATGCGGCAATACAAGAAACTATATCTAAGCTGGCCGCAGAGGCTGCCGAAATGACAAAACAATTTAAACGATATACAGGTGAGAAGTATGTTGATGTTGTACTAGATACTGTAGTTTTCATTCCTGATGAACATACAAAAAATTTAGAGCAATATTATACAGCTATAATTTATAATTTATATAAACTAAGAAATTCCATACCAGAAAAACTACCAGACTTTGAGCAGAAAAAAAATAGTATTAAACATAAAATATATAATTACATTACGGGAAATTTGGATTTTACAAATAATAGGTATATGAATCCGTTTAAAGACAATGAATTTCGTAGTTTTAAAAAGGGGGCTAAGAATATATCAGTAGTTGTGAGAGCATATGTAGAGGATTTATTTAAAGATGACCATGCGAGAGATACGCCAACCAATTTAGCCTCGAAAGAAAAATTAGAAATCGATCCAGACTCAACTAGTGAAATCGGCTTAAATAGCATACCATCTCAAGTAATAGATCCGGTATCCAACCAAGAAGTATCAGATTCGACAATCACTGAACCCTTAGTAACCTCTAAACCTTTGGATCCTACTACACCCGTAGAACCCTTGAATCCTACTACACCCGTAGAACCCTTGAATCCTACTACACCCGTAGAACCCTTGAATCCTCCTACACCCGTAGAACCCTTGAATCCTCCTACACCCGTAAAACCCTTGAATCCTCCTGCAGCTCCACAACACTCTAAAACCTTGGCCCCCCTTGCAGCCCCACAAGAAACATTTATTGATAATACGAAGAATAAATATTATAGTTTACTTAGAAAGGGCGATGCAACAAATCCAAATACAAGATTAGCCTATCATTATTTAAATAATCGAGATCATCTTCAAGCAATGCAAAGAATTTCAAATCTCATCGAATTGTATATGGGCAAAGAAAAGGAATTTGCAACAGTCACCATTAATGACGACGAAACATATACTGTAAATCATCATTATTTGCAGAAACATAAAAGAAATACTGCCAAAGAACATGCGCTTGTAGGAAAACATTTAAATGTTTATGAAATGAAAGCTTATAAATCAATAAAAAAGAGGAAATTAGAAAAAGCAGCTGAAATGGATGTGTAAAAAAAAAAAAAAAAAAAAAAAAAAAATTTTTTTTTTTTTTTTTTTTTTTTTTTTTTTTTTTTTTTAACGGCTGGTTAGTTTTTTACACATCCATTTCAGCTGCTTCTTCTAATTTCCTCTTTTTTATTGATTTATAAGCTTTCATTTCATATACATTTAAATGTTTTCCTACAAGCGCATGTTCTTTGGCAGTATTTCTTTTATGTTTCTGCAAATAATGATGATTTACAGTATATGTTTCGTCGTCATTAATGGTGACTGTTGCAAATTCCTTTTCTTTGCCCATATACAATTCGATGAGGTTTGAAATTCTTTGCATAGTTTGAAGATGATCTCGATTACTTAAATAATGATAGGCCAATCTTGTATTTGGATATGTTGCATCACCCTTTCTAAGTAAACCATAATATTTATCCTTCATAGTATCAATAAATGTTTCTTGTGAGGCTGTAACTTGTGAGGGTGTGAATTTTATTGCTGGTATTGTTGGGCTTCCTCTAGTCAATGGGGTTTTACTTTCTGACGCTGGGGAGTTTGATGTGTCTTGGGAATCGTCTGGTTGTCCAGAAGAGCTTACTATATTACTTTGATAAGCATTTTCTGATGCGGAAAAATTGAATGGATACTCATATTGCTCAGTATCGCCGAATATTTCATTTACAAATTTCCTCACATCTGGTATGATATTCGTATAATTTTTATCAATGTATATCCAGTTTGTGCCAAACGGATTTTCAAACGCTTCATGTGCTGAAGCGTAATTTTTTAAAACGTATTCAGTTATTTTAGATTTAACTAATTTTTTTGTATTCTCAAAGTTTGGGATTTTTTTTAGTAGCTGTCCCGTCTCAGTATAAAAGTTCTCAAGTATAGCTTTATAATAATCCTCTAAACGATCTGGTGCGTATGCCTCAGGAATTAATAACGTATTGTGTGACAAAATATCAATATACTTGTTACCTGAATATTGTTTAAATGTTTCTGTCATTTTGACTGCCTCTGCAGCCACCGTAGCTATACGTAGGGTTCTTTCTATTTCCGCCATATCCTTTGTTTAAAATAAGTTCGAATGTCTCTAGAACAAGTCTTGTTTAAGTCGCCTTGGATACCTTACAACGATAAATTTTTACAATCTCGAATAACTATTACCTATCCTGAAAATATTATTTTTACAACCCAATTTTTAAAACACATGCTGGATTCAGAAATTTATAAAAAATATTCTTATGCCGAAAAACCTAACGTATCAGCCTTTCAAAGTGTAGATTGGAATAATACCATTATAGTTTTCAACGACGAATTACATTTGGTTTTGGCACCGGATCCCGTTCATCAACTCGTCCGCTTAGAACGTCGATTACAATATGAAGAAGCCGCAAACAATATTTTTGGACCTTTTAGATTTTTTCCATTTTTCGAATCGTTTAACAAGAACGGAATTAAAATATTTACACTTGTATTTTTCTGCGTTTTGTACTGGTCATTTTCATTAAAGAACAAGTTTCGTTTTTTGTCTCTATCCAATAAGCCTTCAAACGCCTGACGAGATCTTCCGAATCCACAAAGACGTGACGCTCAGCATCAGGTACGGGTTGAGTAACCGTATTCTCGTAACCTTCTTTCGCTTTACGATACATTTCTTTAGAAAAGCGTATGTTAGACAGCCCTGTCAGTAACTGATTCCGATCAAAAGTGTCAAATAAATGATTTTGCAAAAATTGTTGTTTGAATGAACGTGAAGTGTAATAATCTAATACCCAAAAATAGATCGTCCAAAACCAAACTACCAACTTATCGTCTAGAAACTCAACTTCTGTAAAATGAAGATGTTTTCGCATTTCCTTAATAAAAGACGCTATTATTGTGGGGGTATCGTAGTCTTCGTCTATAGCCATTAAGCAGTTGTGGATGGCTGGCGGATTTGTAGAAGAAATTGCCGTTAAAGGAGGTATGAAATCATTTCCAAATAAGAAAGAGGCATCTGTTAAACGTTTGATTGGATAGCTTTTTTCAATATTTTTTACTAAGCTATTAATATTATAAAATTGATTATATCGAAAAATTTGAATCGATTCGTATCTATTTAAACGTAATAGAGACAAAATGAAGACATCTTGATCAATGCTGACCACAATTGGATTTTTACATTTTCCCAGAGATTCGGCTACATGAAATATTTTATGTTCGCCCTCGCCAGGAACGTTACAACCACACAATAGGACTTGCATGTCGCGATTGAATGTTTTCAAATTTTCCAGGATGTATATTTGTACACGTGTCGTCAGTTTATTGTTTCCGAATAAAATATATCTATAGAAGCTTTTTTTCGTCTCTTTGGATCGAGAACGGCGTTTTCTTTGCGTGGCCCATTTCATTGGTAAACCTTCGCCGTCAAATGATAAAACAAACGTGACATAATCCAAGGTAAGGGATAAAAAAGTTTTAAAACACGTTTTTATTTGATCCCAAACGGATTCGCAAATTTCTTGAAAAATTTTTTCTTCCTCAATTTCAAGACATTGTTCGATAGCCACATACAAATAACTTTGGCAGTCTATGAGTACGGAATCGAAATTAGCTGGTAATTTAGAGGGTGACGATATTAACTGGATAAGTTTACAAAAATTAGTAATACCCATTCCGTTATAAATATCGAACTTTATATAACCTTCTTGAAAAAATCTAAGTCTGTTGCTAGAAGGTGTCGAGACAAACTGACTGTATGGGTACGCTCGCAGTCATATATATAGCTGAGCCACACCCACTCAAAAAAAAAAAAAAAAAAAAAAAAAAAAAAAAAAAAATTTTTTTTTTTTTTTTTTTTTTTTTTTTTTTTTTAGGGTGGGTGGGAGTGGAATTTATTTCTTCTACTGTAAGGTCATGCATAAAATCGCTCCTGACCTTTAAAATAGGATGTGTAATTTATACAATATTCGCTTTCAAAACATAATTTTATAGACTTTTGTCTGACTAATGACAAGATATTGCAGGTTTTCATGAAATCATGAGCTTTTATAGAAAAATCTAACTATCTAGAGTCAGTCAATGTGTACATCTTACTGAAAACACATTACGAGACAGAATGGCTAGACGACCGTTGCTGGCAAATGTCGGGACACAATGAGGATGTAGTCATGTTAGCCATAGTATATATAGACAAATTTCAAAAGTGGGCGTGGCACTAAAAAAAAAAAAAAAAAAAAAAAAAATTTTTTTTTTTTTTTTTTTTTTTTTTTTTTTTTACAGCTGGTTGGTTGGTTGATGAAGTTAAGTTGGTTTCTAAAGTTATATTTCTCAGTTGGCCGCTAAAATTATATTTCTCAGTTGGCTGTTAAAGTTATATTTCTTTATCCATTCATTGTAGATGGCGCTGCAATCTATATATATAGTATATATATAGTATATCTATTAGGGTGGGTGGGAGTGGAATTTATTTCTTCTACTGTAAGGTCATGCATAAAATCGCTCCTGACCTTTAAAATAGGATGTGTAATTTATACAATATTGGCTTTCAAAACATAATTTTATAGACTTTTGTCTGACTAATGACAAGATATTGCAGGTTTTCATGAAATCATGAGCTTTTATAGAAAAATCTAACTATCTAGAGTCAGTCAATGTGTACATCTTACTGAAAACACATTACGAGACAGAATGGCTAGACGACCGTTGCTGTCGGGACACAATGAGGATGTAGTCATGTTAGCCATAGTATATATAGACAAATTTCAAAAGTGGGCGTGGCACTAAAAAAAAAAAAAAAAAAAAAAAAAAAAAAAAAATTTTTTTTTTTTTTTTTTTTTTTTTTTTTTTTACAGCTGGTTGGTTGGTTGATATATATTTTTTTCCTCGTTCATCAGGATTCGCTTTTCAATTGTCATGACCAAGCGATTGGTTACCAAATTCAATTAAACCAAGTCAAGAAATGTCTAGAATAATTTGTCCAGAAAAAGTTCTAGGTAATCGTTATGCCTTTAGAAATAATGGAACATGTTATTATCCTAAAGACGGATATGGAAATGAGTATAAAGATAACCGTTTAGGTTTTATCGCAATCAATAGTCTATACATTTATCCGTTAACGAGTTCGGGTAGGCCAAAATATCCTATTATAAATGGTAAAGAAATTTATGAAATTTATGCAGGTAGAGCTATAATTGGCAAAGGCGTAGATGGAAATGAATATTATGCCAAGGATAGACATGGAAATGAATATTATCCAGAAGGAAATATTTGTGCCAAGTTGAAAGATGGAACGCCTTATTATGCATCTACTGTCAACGATAGGAACATATTTCCATTCGACTCGTATGGAAACGAGTATTATTTTACGTTTGTTGATTTGACGAAACCCAGCACGATACCCAATAGATATGCTGTATCTTTTGCAGAAGGTGACATTTACCCTCTGAGACTAACTAGTGAGGGTAACGAATCACAATATATAATAAATAACACGTATGCCATTGATAAAGACAGAAATCAATTTTATCCAAAAGATGGATACAAAAATGAATATTATTTAGATATTAGTCAGTTGGACATTCAAGAATTTAATCGTAAAGGGACATTGAGTAAAATTTTATTAAAAAGATATGCTTTGACAAATGATAGAAAAATCATATTACCTGAATTACAAAATGCGTTTTATATAAATACTGCTATGAAACCCGTCGTAAAAACTGAAACTGTAATTGGGAGACTAATTCGAGATGATGGCCAAATAAAGGATTTTTTAACAAATATATCCGAATCTGAATCTACTGTACTCGAAAAACCTTACAAATATAAAACCTTGGTAACGAATGAGACAAAATTCATTGCTCCAAAGCAACCAGTTACCAATTTTACATTTTTTGGGATTTTAAATGCAGCAATACCATTTTATCAAAGATGGTGTTTTTGGGTATTAGTAATAATCGTTGTAATTATAAAAACAATTTTTCTCGTATGGTGGTTCTTTTTAAGGACACGTCTGACATCAAGTATATTCGATAACATAAAACTTTAAAAAAAAAAAATAATATATCCTGCCTTCAGATATATATATATATGTTAGCTAGAGTCAATCAATCAATTAACCAACCTTTAAAAAAAAAAAAAAAAAAAAAAAAAAAAAAAAAAAAATTTTTTTTTTTTTTTTTTTTTTTTTTTTTTTTTTTAATCCTTAAGCCAAGTTCAAGTATTTTACTAGACTCTCAACATTTTCCTTTCCCATAGTTAAATTATATAATGAAACACATTTCTGCAATATTTTTGCATCTATATCGCTGTCTACAACATCTGGTTCGCTTGGCAATAAGACTCGTGTCATTTCTTCAATGCATCTGTAGACTATATGATAAACCCACTTTGCGGGAACTGGTGTGGCGTTACCAATCAATTTGTACATTTTTCTAATAGCTTGTACATGTAATTTCATGTATTCGGGTTCATCATCAAAAATTGTCTCGCCCTCTCCGTATCGAAGGTTATGCATATAATTTTCATGTTTATAATTGGGTTTGATTTCGCCATTTAATCCATCTACGGCTAAAATAAAATCTAAATCGGGTACTTCTTTCAATATACCCTCCAATTTTTCATTTTCAACGACTCTGCGATCGGTCTTTAGAATCGCAGCAATTTCTGGATGGATGGGTGTGTAATTTTTAAGAAGATTTTCAACCGTTGTCCAAGTTAAGCCGAGTTCTTCAAAGACATGTTCCAATAGATTTAATTTAAGCGTTTTCAGACTGACATTCTTCTTAATGTCTTGTGGTGAAATGCTGACGCGAAATAGCTGATTGATATTTTCCTGGAGTGTGTTCATCTTTATTAAACCCCTTTCGATTGAAGCCTGTCTTTTTTAAATTAAATTAAGATGTTTACGGTGTATATATTAACGTTTTTCGTCATGTATATTTGTCATTGTACTATGGCTCGTAATTTATTATCCTATTACTTAGTCAAGCCCTATCCGTTCCATCTTAACCTTTTTCGCTGGAATAAAGATGTCCAACTCACATTTGATTAAGTGGTTCGAAGAGATATTATTTGGTAGTCAAAGGCCTCCTATTCGAGAGCCAACAGAAGTACACAATATAATTTTACGCATGGAATCGGAAAATATTCCTTGGTTTCATATGATTTCTCAAGGCGGCCTGACACTGTTTCCATATCAGGTACACGGAGACATTAATTCTTTACTCGATTACTTAGAAAAACAATGGATCGATAAAGAACCTTATTACGACCCGCCGATATTTAAAACGCGAGCCGTTTCCAAATTTTGGGATCAGTTACAACTCTTGTTGGCAAGACGACTGGAACCGCCTCCACCTTTACCGAACCCATCTAAAACAGACGCCGAAACTTTAAAAGAAATTTTAGAACCCACTCGTCCAAATCAAAAATTTTCTTACGAATCGGCCGAATTTTGGGGTGAAGTGGCTCGTAGATTTATCAATTTGAATAGACCTGAAGACGCATCGACGCTACCCAACATATCTTCAGATCTCACAAAAAGAGCCATACAGCTCTACGACATAACTTCTAGAGCTCAAGGCATGTATTACGATCCTTATACCTATTATTTGGTACATGATTCGGAATACGTAGACTCGGTTCATTGGCGAAGCGGTCAAAATCTCGAAGCCTTCATGCATCATCGACGCAGACATCCCTTAACGCTATCTATACAGGCCATTCTAAAGAAAAGTTTAAACGATTTGTTAAACGGTAAGAAACCCTCAGTTTTTAAGGATTCGTGTCCTCAGCTCGATTCTCTATTGCATAACATTAAGGTCATTCATGAAGAAATTGAGCAAGTTCCGCACGAAAATCAACCGCCTAAGCTCATAGACGTTTTCCAACGACTCTTGGCTCTTTGTAAGCGAGACGGATTATGGGAAAATCAAATTTCTGAAATTGAATTGGAACCCATTTCGACGAGTCTTTTACATTTGACGGAACGAGTTCAGATTCTAGAACGCGAGAAAAGAATTTTATGGAAACATGTTATCGAAGATGATGAGTAATCTGATTCAAAGCCACCAAAGCGCATTTCTTCAAATTGCCTTTATGCAAAGGACAATTCGCCGAATTCATAATATTACGGTTTACGGTCGGCACGCCTAATTGTTCCACGTTCATAATGTTACGTATGCCGGCATCTTTTAAAATGTTAGGTTGGAAACTACCGCCTTTGTAACCGAAAACAATCTCTGTGTTGGGAAATAGGTTCTGTAAAAACTCATAGCGATCCTTCAAATATTTTAATACGTCTGAATAAATTATTCCGCCGCTGGTAGTCACTTCTACGTCTGGACGAGCTAGAGGATAGCATTTTCGCATCTTTGAATAATTCATGGGACTCGTAATATGGAAACATGAAAGTAAACCTGTCACGTCGCAATAAGCCAGTTCTAGAGGCACATACTTATCTCCCAAGACCACACCTTTTGTATGTACGATTGCTTGCATTCTAAATAAAGATGAAAGCTATCGGGTTCAATACAATCCTTCTTGGTTTCGTTCTGGTCAATTTGATTATAAGCTTGGGTGTGACAGCCTTCACGATGTACAAGATGTCCAATGCTACTGAGTACGAATTCGGTACGGGTGCTGACCTTATGAAGGCATCAGTCAAAGGCGTCTCAGCTCCAAAATTCTTCGCTGACAACAAACTGTTGTTGTTGTTGCCGACCGTTTCAAATACCCTGAGTATGATTCTTATAGGCGCGCTAATTATAATTAACAAATAAAGCAGCAACTATGAATCTCAGAATGATGTTGGCAATCGCGTTGGTCGTGTTTCTAGTAGTGGGTCTAATGACATATGGTTATCTAGTATATTCTATTAAGGGCGTTGCAGCTTCAACAACTGGACCGGCCATGCTAACACTTCAGAAAACAAAATTGTATGGCCAACTATTTATACAATTGGTACAACTGTTGGTTGCCGGCGTTATTGTCTATAAGAATTAATCTCGACGGATAACTAGAAATCTAGACAGAGAAGACTGTTGCTGGCGGACGTCGAGGCACAATGAGGTGTGGATGTGTTAGCAGTTATATATATAGTTAATCCTAAAAAAAAAAAAAAAAAAAAAAAAAAAATTTTTTTTTTTTTTTTTTTTTTTTTTTTTTTTTTTTTTTTTTAATAATTGGTTGGTTGGTTTCAATAGACTTTATCAACCTACAAACCAACTATATTAAATAAGTTAACTTTGCTCGAAACTTATTGCAGTCATCTCTCAAGATACCATACATATACTGTAAAATGAAATAGTATCGTCAGTTTATGGTACTTGGATTTCAGTCGATTATATATTAGCTATAATTTTTTTGGTGCTGTAGACAAAACTATCCATCATTTTTTGAAATTTACTCTCTGATTTAGGATCGAATGTTTCCCAGCCTCCATTTTTCTCAATCCAAGGCGTTAAATACTTTTCAAAATTTTCATTTAAAATTTCTAACGCAATCTTAAAAATGCTGAGAGACATTTTATTCATCAGGCATTTTGCAGTCACATCACCAACAACTGCCAAATATTTTAAGATTTTACCCCAATCTTTTTCTGAGTCTTGAAACAAAATATGTTGAAACGAATCACGTAGCTTATCTTCAGTAATATCGTTACGAATTTGTATGGGATCGAAAAAGTTTAATTTAGAACAAATGTCTTTAACGATTCGTTTATCCTGAGGATGGTCTAATAGATGAACTTCAATATAAAATCCATGACGATAAACTAAATATTGTAAGACTCTAGCTAAAATATGTTTTGTCTGCGACATGTTTGCATTTGGATGTTTGGATAAAGCTATGACTTATATATATATATATATATATATATATATATATATATATTCAAGCCACACCCACGAATTAAAAAAAAAAAAAAAAAAAAAAAAAAAAAAAAAAAAATTTTTTTTTTTTTTTTTTTTTTTTTTTTTTTTTTTTCGTGTGGGTGTAGCATTTTCTAAAAGCAGGCAAATATAACTTCTTTTGAATTCTACCACTTTTTGTTAAACATAATAAAGGGAAAATGAATCCTGAAAAAATTGTGCAAATTACATACAACAGCGTTATACAGTTCTTACAAAGAATACTTGGAGTGGATAAAATGACCTATATCTTAAATCATTTAAACAAATCTTTTCCATCTTGGGATCATAAGTGGTCTACAATACAAAAATGGCTAGTGGAAGAGCATCCCATGACAAACATGCAGCATACCATTCATAGTTTTGCTCAATTATTTCCAGATTACGAATCTTTTGCCAATGATTTAAATCAGTCGCTAGCTCTTCATGACGAATTTTGGAATCAAGTATATATACAGCTTTGTATTGCAAAAGAAGGTTTAAAATGTTAAATGTTGCAAAATTGGAACCCTTTGCATTATTAACGCTAGCCGGCGGATTATTATATTCTATTGGTGTATTAACTGTCGAATCCAAAGCCAATTCTTGTTATCGGATTCATTTTATTATTCTAACCCTCGTTATTTTCATTGCTCTCGTAGCCATTAGCGTGTTTAAATATCTCAAATGTCGTTTCGCTTGCCGCCAAATGGAAGACCTCATAAGGGCTATGAAAATAAAATAGGAAGCCTCTCTCCTTTATCGTTTTGAAAAAGTATTGCATCTCCGCTACGAACTCCAATCAGCGCCCATTTGTCGATTTCGGAAACGGTACAATGTTCAGTGCTACCCAAAATAGGTGTGATTTCCAAATGCTGAGCGATACATAAAAATTGCCGAAGACCTTCGTTGTTATCTTTTACGCAAACTTTGACACCGTCTTCAAATTCAATGGAAAATTTTAAAGGGTTTGAAGACATGTAAGCATGTTTAATGGGTCGGATAGCTTTTTTCTTTATAATAGTCAAGTATTCCATTATCACAAAAGTGTATATTAAGTAATGGCGGCTTTGGATGTTACGTTAGCTGAGTTAATGATAACAATTCTTCAAAAGAAGAATCCGAACATATTTTGTGTGATATTTCCAGAAGAAGCGCGCGCGACTAATATAGCCCCAAACGTAACAGCTGAGGCCGAAAGAATTTTTAAAGAGGAGTTTCCCGACGACGATTACACATTAGACCAGTTAAAAACTTATTGGCAAGACAGATCCAAAGACACAATTAATGGATATGCTGAGGGAGTATTGCCAAATAGTGAAATATGTAACCAATTCGCTTATGATTCATCAAAAGGTAAAAATGTTTATATTTATCCTCCTATAACAAAGAAAAAGTTGTCAAAAGAATTTGATATTTTCGAATTTCTAAAGGCTAGACAGGATAACGGATATCCAATCAGGTTTCAGTCGGATGCAGATCTGGAAGCCGATTTAGAAGTTTTATTGGAACCACAGAAAAATTTAGTTATCGATGCCGGACTTAGAAAAATTGCACGAGCCTTGACTGTGTTAAATTCTGCCTGTAGTTATCGAATACTAGATGTGCAAAGTGAAAGAGTCGTACGTTAGTCATTATATATAGGCATGAAGCCAAACCACACCCACACAAAAAAAAAAAAAAAAAAAAAAAAAAAAAAAAAAAAAAAAAATTTTTTTTTTTTTTTTTTTTTTTTTTTTTTAAATTTAAGACTTTAACTCTACCTTTTAAATTTATCATTTAATTCTGCAAATCGAGTTCGTGTCTGAGGACTATTCAACGTATAGCCATCTCTATTATACATAGATTGTATATAATTTTCTTTTTCTTCACAATCTCTTTGAGCAGGTTTTTTATTTCGGATATGATCACTTAAGTGTGGATTGTATCGTTCAGTATTCATCTTTATTTAAATATAAAACCCAACTTTAAAGTCTTATAACCTGGCTGCTAATGTTGAATGAATAATTGATAATATATTGTGTTAGCGAGAATCAGCTATATATATATATATATAGTCGAGCCATGCCCATTAAAAAAAAAAAAAAAAAAAAAAAAAAAATTTTTTTTTTTTTTTTTTTTTTTTTTTTTTTTTTTTTTAAGGTCACATGGGCGGAGCATTTTGTAAGCACTGTCAGTGAAGATGTTTTTTTAAAGGATGTCAGATTAGATATTTACCATAAGAAATAAGTACGATGCTATCTGCTGAAGAACTATTGAATTTTATATTACAACAAGATCGTTGTATTGTATTTGGCGACTTGGGTCGTTACCCGTACAAACTCTTTGAAATTTTAAAATCAATTCCTTCGCTAAAAGTAATGGTCATTTCTTCAAATAATAACTTATATTCGTCTGATAATCAGATACGAGTCCAGCGTTCCGACCAACTCGTTGAAAGTTGCGACTTGTTAATCTATCTAGAACCCGAATCTATGCAAACGATAGCCAAACAGGGCCGTGCTTAGGGGGGGGCGAACTGGGCGGTCGCCCAGGGCGGCTAAAAGTTAGGGGCGGCAAAAAATTACGAAGTACAGCTGAAATATGTCTGCTAAATTTATCTATAATGTAATACAACAATCTTTTTTTTTTTTTTTTTTTTAAACGTTGATTTATATAGTTTTATTTATTTTATATTTTTTAAACATGATTTTTTTTTTCTTAATAACAGCTTCATATTTCTGATTTTCTGTTCTCAAATTTTTTTTGTCTCTTTGTAGGTGTATTTTTTTTTTTTTTTTTTTTTTCCTTCTTTGCACTCATTTTTTAGAATTTTTTACTTTCTTCTTTTTTCCACAGAAGAAAGTATTTATTTCGTAAAAATGTTCTGCTTCCGGTTTTCGATATATTTAAATTTTTTAAGAGGTCCAGAACATCATTTGATTACTTTTTGAAAATGTCTATCGGTGGGAATGTATGAGAGAGTAAGAGAGACACAAAAATTTTGAGACAGTATCCAGGAATCATTGCTTAGAACTTCATGTAAATTTGGCACCTTGAAATAAATTAGTATCTCTCAACTTTTGGTGAAAATCGCTCAAAAGTTGACATTGCCCAGTCCCCCCTCCCTTTTTTTTCTGAAATTTTAATGTATCCACATTGTCCAAAATTTCGTATAAGTGAATCCAATGAGAATTATTTTTAATGGATCATTATATGAAATTAAAAAGAATTATTTGAAATAATAATAGTCAACTTAAAAAAAGAAAAAAAAAAAAAAAAAACTGTCTCTTTGATCTAAAATTGACTTTCTTTAGGAATTTAGTGTTATATTATTCTGAGATGAAATAGTCTGCATGTATCATGGGAAAAAATACTCCAACAAATAAAAATCTGGAATGCTTCCATTCGACTTTTCGAACATTTATTAATTAAAGATTATTTAAATAAATTTAAATTAAAGAAATCATTAAATAAATAAAAATTGGATGTTGTAATGACACTGCAGTATTTCTTCTGAAGTTATACCATGTCGTTAAGGATCATAATATAACTAGTTCTTTTGTACGTTTTTATAATAGAACTATAAATATTTAGTTCGTAATATCAAATATATATATATATATATGTATTAAACATTTAACATTATTAAGAGAACTTTAAATAGTTTGAGCCCATAGGCCGCAATCTATAAAAATTCTACTTTCTATTCCCGTAATTATCTATGTTATATATATATAATGTGTAAGCAGATGTAAATTATAAAGCTTGCAGAAGGTAATTTAATTAAGAAATATATTTAATACGTACTAATTAAACAGGCCTGCGAAATTGAAGTTTTTGAAAAATATAAGAGAAGTGTTCGTTGATTTGTATGTTATTTGGTGTGCTGATTTCAAAATGACATCCATTTTTTTCCCATCACATCAGGATATTTTGTAAAATCGGCATTTTTTTTTTTTTTTTTTTTTTTTCCCTATGAGAATATTGCATGTATTACCAAGCAACAATGATTTTTATCCATTTAAATCTATGTAAAATGATCGATTTTTTCAGCAGCAGATTTAATTTTTATAGCTTTAAAAGTGTGAAAACAATTGTTACTAAATCCCACGAGTCGCCTCTGGTCGAGAGAAAACGAAAAGTCCCCTTTAGTACTTTTTACATCAAATTATGGTGCAGTTTCTATTAGAAAATCACCAATATACTATTTTATTAAGGTAACTTAAATAAAATAGACGATTAAAGAAGTGTCAATGTCCGTTAAAAATCGAAAAAAAATTGAATTTTACAAAAAAAAAAAAAAAAAAAAAAAAACACTGATAGAAATTATTCATTAGATTGTTTTTAAATCAGCACCAAAAAATTCATGAAGTTTAGCTATCAATTCCCTTGTATTTTTTTCATCGCAGGCCTGTGTTATTTATATAAAGATCTATGTACAAGACTATTTTATAATATTGTATCCCCATAGAATTAATCTGAATAATAATTTTATTTTATAAACACGATTTCCGTTTTTAATTCCACAAAGAAATATGCCACGCCGCAGCACGTGTTATTCATAACTGATGATTCACTTTTCACCTTTACACAATAGAAAAAAAAAGTTTTTTGGATCATCACTGACGCCTCTCAAGTAATTTTGTTGTCTGGAGTCTCTTCATGCGATTTGATTTGCCTTAATGAGATTTTTGTGACGCCTATTTTATACACGATACATACACACACACACATATATACGCATATACAGAAAAATATCCCACACAAGGGAGTAAAGCTATAATGGTTCTTGTGATGAAAATGTATGTCTCAATTTATTACTTAACCAAATGAAGAGTAAACGCTAGCACACTTCAAGTAATTCAAGTTGGTAGACCATAACGATAAACTTTTTTTTCTCTTTTCTTTTTTTGCGTGTCCTTGTAAATTAATATAAATTGATATGCTTATTTTTTATTTATTCTCTTTTTGTATCCGTATATTTTTTTAATCGTCTTTTTTTTTTTTTCGTTCATTCTTTTGACTCCACAAGTCTTCCCCATTTTTCTTCTATAGTTACTGCTTATCCCCCCCCCCCCTCCTGACTTATTTTCAACCAATTCTAGATTAATTGAAAGTGTGGGAATGAACAAATCTTTCAGAACGATATACGCTGATCTGATGTTAGTTTGCTCGCTCTTTTTATCATATCTCGTGAAATTTATCTTTTAATACTTTTTTTTAAATGCCTCGGTATGGTGTAGGCAGTAAATATGATTCTGGTTACACTAGAAGGAAAAGGAAACAGAAACAAGAAGAATATATTAAAAGTCAAAAGGATGGCATATTTAAGCATTTCCGACCAGCGCAGGAATTAAATCAGGCTTCTACGTCTGAAATAAACCCCATAATGGCTAGTATATCACCAGAAGACAGTTTATTAGAGAAATGTACTTTGGGCTCATTAGGTAAATCAGAAATGGGTGAGAACACATTACTTCTAGATTCTGGTGCAGAAACTTCAGTAGTATCTAATGGATCAGCCAGGGGACATTCTTTCGGGACTAATAATTCTTACACTGCAGATAATTGCGTTATGAATGTAAATTTAGAGTTTAGCAATCATGTTTCAGAAAATACTGAAATTAATTCAGAAATTAATGATCTATCTCAAGAACATTCTACAGTTACTGATTCTTCAGAAACTATCACAAATAAAGAAATGATTAACAATGAAGAAGAAACCCTTAATGACATTGCTCTATGGCCACAAAGCCTAAACGATCAACTAAGAAAATTTATCGTAGAAAAAGGGCCAGTTCGTATGACTGTTTCTAAATTTCCAACCAACAAGGAAAAGAGGCACTTTTCGGAAAGTTTTTATTACCGAAAAATGCCCAATTCTGAAATAATAGATCGCCGTTGGTTGGTATATTCCATAAGTTTGGATAAAGTATTTTGCTTTTGCTGCAAATTATTTTGTATCTCGTCTGCTTCTCATTTATCTAATATTGGCAGCAATGATTGGAAGCATATGGGTGAGATTCTCTCTTCCCACGAATCCTCCATTAAACATATAGAAAATTTCCGTAAGTGGCTAGAACTTGAAAAGCGTTTGCACTGTAGAAATACAATCGATAATCAAAACGAATTATTGATTGATTCCGAAAAACAACATTGGCGAAATGTACTGGAAAGATTACTTTCAATCATCCAGTTTTTAGGGCAGAGAAATTTAGCTTTCCGTGGAACTGATGAAAAACTATTCAGTCCTAAAAATGGAAACTTTTTAGGTTTAGTAGAACTGCTCTCAAAATATGATCCAGTGCTGTGTGAACATTTACGACGCATTAAAAATGAGGAAATAAAGGACCACTACCTAGGTAACAGAATTCAAAATGAGTTTATTACTCTTATAGGTAATAAGATTTCAGACACAATTTGCGCTGTTGTTAAAAAATCTAAATATTATTCTGTAATTCTCGACTGTACACCGGATGTGAGTCATCGAGAACAAATGAGCTTAGTCATTCGTTATGTTACTTGTGAAGAAAGTAAAATTCATATTTACGAACGTTTCGTTTGTTTCCTGTCTGTCAATGACAGTACAGGTCAAGGTCTTTCAGACGCTTTACTAAACAAGCTAGAAGAATTGAACATTCCTCTAGAAGATTGTCGTGGCCAAGGTTATGACAATGGTGCAAACATGCGAGGAAAAAATAAGGGTGTACAGTCTCGAATACTTCAGAAGAATCCCAAAGCATTGTTTGTTCCCTGTGGTTGCCACAGCTGGAACTTAGTTATTGGAGATATTGCTAAGTCATCGAAAGAAGCAATTACTTTTTTTGGAATTATTCAAGAAATATATGTACTATTTTCTGCTTCATCTTATCGTTGGGACATTTTGAAGAAACATGTCAAAAATTTAACTGTCAAGCCTTTATCTGAGACAAGGTGGGAATGTAAAGTAGAAAGTGTTAAGGCTATTAGATTCCAAATTGGGGACATATACGATGCTATTGTTGAAGTTTCGGAGACGACTAATGACCCAAAAGCTAAGTCTGGGGCAATATCACTTGCAAAGCAAATAAAAAGCTTTAAATTTCTTATGACTTTATGCATATGGTATGATGTTCTAGCACAATTTAACTTCGTTAGCAAAATAATGCAAAATATTGATATGAAATTAGATACGGCTCTAAAATTAATTAGCAAAACAACCGCATTTTTGATTGAATTTAGGAAAAGTGGCTTTGATAATTGCAAAGCTGCAGCAAAAGACCTAGCACATGAACTAGAAATGAATGAATCTGACATATGTTTCCCTTCTGAATTATCTTTGAGAAGGAAGAAAGTACCAAAACATTTTTCATATGAATCCAGTGACGAACCAATTTTAGATCCTGAACTCAATTACCATGTAAACTTTTTTTATGCCCTCGTGGACCAAGCCATTATCTCAACAGAGGAACGTTTCCAGCAAATTGAAAATTTAAATCTAATTTTTGGATTTATTTTCAATATTCCAAGTTTGAAGACAAAAGAAGATTCTGATGTAATGAATTACTGCAAAGGTTTATCCACTTTATATGATGACCTAAATGATTTAGAATTATTTTCAGAAATTAAAGTGCTCTTGCATTCTCTGCCCGATACAGTTTCATCACCATTGAAAGTCCTGAAGTACTTGTACGAAAGTAATATCCAAGATGCGTTACCAAATCTTGTGATTGCCTTAAGAATGCTCCTTACTCTTCCTGTTACTGTAGCTACAGCTGAGCGTTCTTTTTCAAAGCTGAAGCTAATTAAAACCTACTTAAGATCAACAATGAGTGATACTCGCTGTTCAGCATTAGCACTCATTTCATTGGAAAATGACTTGTCATCATCTTTAAATTTTTCTGAAGTAATTGACGATTTTGCTGCTCGGAAAGCTAGAAAAATTTTTCTTTAATGAGTAAATTAACTGATTAGGCAAGAATTTTGTTTCTGTTATTTTAAATTTTGTTTTTTGTTAAACAGATCATTACTTGAAAGTCTGAGTTACCTATATTTTTTTTTCCAAATATTTATGATTTTTGAGGTTTCTATTTGCGTTTTAACTAAGACCCCCTTTGTTTCAATGCAGTAATTGGACGCAAAATCAGATTTTTTAAAAATATGTCATTTTTAAAACATTTGAAATAGTTCCAGAGAAATGAGTGTGGTTGATAAAATTATGAATACTTTAAGTTTAAAACAGAGAAGAAACATTTTGGATTTAACGACGCCTCATTACATTGTAGTGGAGGAACTCTTAATTCATAAGTTAACATTTTAAGTGGAGAATCATAAACTCAAGAAACTTTTTTAACTGGTCAAAATTTCAAACTTGAAGTAAATTTGTTAAAAAAAAAAATCATTTGATTGCTGTTTATCCCAATCGCATATTTGTCCATAAAATATTCATGTCAGCAAATAATATGCATCATATTATTCACTTTTTATATTATGCAAACATCTCTTTTTTTACTTCTAATTTTCCATAACTTTTAAATGGCAGTGCTTGAATTTAGATTTATTTTTGTTCCTACTGTTTTATTTTGAATTATATATATATATATATATATGTATAAATAAATTTTAAATATATAGATAGTTCTTTATAAAAAAGATTTCCAATAAAAGTATATCTTCCTTTAATGTATTGCAAGTACAGTTAAATATTAACAGATCATGCTCTCATTTCTTTACGCACTGAAGACGGTATGCTAAATGCTACCGAAACAGCTGTCTACTTCCCGATTTTTTCTCTTTGTCGTTCTAGATTTTGTTGTTTTCCTTAATTTTAAATAAAATAGTGTTAAAATTTTATACCACCTTCCCCCAACCAACTTAATATATATATATATATCCTAAGGTAATCTTTTTTGTTCTGTATCTACATGTATGTATGTTTCAGGTCTTAAATTACTTTCAACGCAACTTCTTTATCATGAGTTAATCCCCCCCCCCCCCCGTCAAGTCAATTAGAAAAAAAGAAGAAAAACAAAAACTTCAGTTGAACTCATGGGACAAGTATCACACTTCATCTGTTGCGCATGCGCACCCAGAGAGACAGGGCGGCTAAAAGTCTTCGCCCAGGGCGGCTAAAAGTGTAGGCACGGCCCTGTAGCCAAACATCGATTGGCTTCTCGCGTGGTCGTATTCGCGTCTCATTTAAATTTTATTCATTCTTGCGATGCCCGATGGGCACGTGTTTGTTTCTTTTTGAAAATCGATCCCACTGGCACGCGTAGCTTATTAGACAGGCAAGATTTTTCAATTCAGACTCAAAACGTGGGTTCGGTTCGGGTCGATTATACAAACGTTGTAAGAATTTCTGGAAAAGATAATCCTCCTCTCGAAACCAACGACACGTATGTCATAGTAGACCTCACTCACTACACAAAAGACATATTGAGTATGTTTCTCGCGTTTTGGGATGCGTTTGATTTCATGCTAGAAAACAAAGATTCTATTTCGCGATGGGTTCTATGCTTTGCCGAAAAAGGATATAGCGGTTTTTGTAGATTTAGACAAAAAACGCTCGATGCCTTATCCTGCAAAGATTTCGAATACGGAAATGTGACCGATATTCAAACGATTCTGTCTATGCTTCCATTTTATAAATTTGGAAATATTGACAAAAAATTTAACGTGAAATTATCTTCCTTTGGCGGTGTGAAATACATAATACCTAAATCTGAACAAGAAGCCTGCAAAGCGGCCTATATGTATAACGTTTATCCTATGGTGAACAATGTACTTCGAGTTCGGTAGAATGAATGAAAAAAAAAGGGAATGGCAAATCGAGGCTCACCTACATTGAATTCGTATACTGCATCCATAAGTCCTACATCGCCTACTCGTGTCATCTTTAGAAGAGTTCCAGGACCTTCTAACGTTGTAGCTATTCGAAATAATGATCAAAGACTTGTTCCATCTCCAGCTCAGTTCCCATCTCCAACAAGACGACCTCAAAGCCCAGCTAATGGCAGAGGTCGAGGCAGAGGTAGAGGTAGAGGTAGAGGCAGAGGTAGAGGCAGACCTCGCCTCCCAAGCACAGGCAGTAATTCAAGCGGTAGCTCCTCAGGTAGAAGCAGAAGTAGTAGCGTTAGCAGCAATAGTAGCACTGGCTCTCGCAGGGGTATTAGAAATCCATATTTGAGAAGAGTATCGCAAAACGAATTGGTTTACAACTACCATCCACACAGTTTAAGATTTAGAAAGGTACAAGGAAGATTTCCAACGAATCGATTGCCAAACAAAACGTGTAGAATATTGACAAGCCATTGTTCAAAACGATATCCACTACGACGAGATCAAACACCCCGTCATACAACAATTAATATAGATCAGCTTTAAGTGACAATCTTGAAGAGAGATGTAATGGCTAAGGTTTATATATAGTCCGGACACATACCCCCCCCCCCCCCCAAAAAAAAAAAAAAAAAAAAAAAAAAAAAAAATTTTTTTTTTTTTTTTTTTTTTTTTTTTTTTTTTTTTTTTTTTTTTTTAAGGTTTGTATTTAACCCATTAATCTATTAAATAATTTACTTAAAACTTTATAGCTAATATCTGTTCCAAATCTCTTACACGACTCAAGGCTGTATAAACCAAACTCATACTTCGATTGTCATCTAAGCTGACTACAATTTTCGAATTATCTATCGTATCACCTTGATATTTATGAATTGTACCGGCAAATGCTAACACTAGAGGAAAACGTCCAGTATACCCTGACGTGAACACTCTAACTTCGGCATTCGTTTTAGGATTTCTACACACTGCAGCATTTTTTTCAATATCATAGCAAAGAAAGATTAACCTAGTACCATTATTACAACCCTTCGCACAATAGTTTGCAGTTACAAACACCTCACAATTTGACTTCAAGACCAGATCTTCATGTAACTCTATTTCCGGGCCTTCGATTTTATGTTTCAAATAAAACTTATTAAAACTGTTGACAGTTGTATTTTGATGAGCCATGGCTTTATCCGCTTTCATTAAAAGAGTCCTATCGATATCCTGTACTACTGGAAATTTTTCACATATGTAAGCAAACATGCCTGTCGTGTCTTTTTTATCAATAAATTGACGTAATTCCTTCACAATTTTTCCATATTCGGGTGTAAATCTATGATTTTCCTTCAAACGAATCTTGCAAACGTCGTATCGTTTTTCGTTTAAATTAATGCTAAACAAATTATGCTCAGAACTGATGGGTTCGAGTTGATGAGGATCTCCCATGCAAACAAATAGCAATGGGCCGTGGGACCTATCCATAAAATATCTAATGAGCCAATATATCAGCCATCCATTAATCATAGACACTTCGTCCACGAGTACCAAATGAGGAAAAATGTCGCATTTGAATTGAGACAAAATCTCTCGACTTTTATCTATAGATTTCAACAAATCTTTTTCGTTTTCTAACTTATCTTCTATTTTTTTAACGTGTTTAGAATTCAGCTTAAGTGTGGAATGAATTGTACAACCCTCTATCGCTTCAGCACTATGAGCCGTGAAACTCATCCTAATCTGCGGAGCCTTAATCAGATCGAAAGTATTTTTAACCAAATGCGATTTGCCAGTACCCGGACCCCCAGAAACAATCACTAATAATTTGCGAGGCTTCCTGATCCAGTCGACGACATAATTAAAAAATTTTTTCTGAGATTTGCTTAAAGTAAGAAAATGTTCACGGAGCCCTTGCTTATCAACTACGATATCGGAGGTTACAGCATACGTGGATGCCATCTTTGTCAGAAAAAGACCGTTTCCTTGATTCTTGTAAATTCTGAAGGTCAGACTGCCGAATATATTCTATTTATTTGTAATAGAGTACCTAAAGCCTATTTGACGGATTTATACACCTTGTATATGGGACGCGAATTACAAGATTCATCCACGGAATACGTGGAATCAATTATTTCGTTGAAGGTCGACGAAATTATAAAGCCAGACGAATGGCTAAATTGCGTAATATGGACACGATACCGAGAACAAAAAGATAAGTCAAGCCTGGAATTGTTTGTAAAAAGACCTAAAAAGTCTGAATTATACTATGCAGTAGGTACCAACGGCACACTCTTGATTTGTAGAAGAAATTCAACTGAGAGTATAAAACTTCACGAAAGCACGATTGAAATGTTTTGTGGAAAATCTAGACTGTACTGTAACAATCCGACAATAGAATGGGTTAATAAAGATTTATAAATACTATAGCCTTAAACCAATGTAGACTATACTGTAACAATCCAACAGGAGAATGAGTTAATAAATATTTATGGCGGCTTATTTATAGGAAGGTGCCACACCCACCCTTAAAAAAAAAAAAAAAAAAAAAAAAAAAAAAAAAAAAATTTTTTTTTTTTTTTTTTTTTTTTTTTTTTTTTTTTTATGACCTTGAAGCTCGTTGCCACAAAAAGCAAGTCGGAGCAAAATAGGAGAAGGTAGGAGCATGAATCGTAGCTACCCTATAGAAATGGATAGATTTTTTTTTTTTTTTTTTTTTTTTTTTTTTTTTTTTATACATTTATATTATAATATATTTATATTTATATTATATTTATATTATATTTATATTATAATAATATTTATAATAATAATAATAATAATAATAATAATAATAATAATAATAATAATAATATATATATATATATATATATATATATATATATATATATATATATATATATATATATATATATATATACTTGTATACTCAGAAATTACTGTAAAACATCTTTTAATTTAAGTGATTATAAGTTTGTAGTCTGGACATTACATGTCAATTATAGTGTCTCTGTCAGTTTCACTATATCAGCATGAGACTATTCTCTTTATTGTCTTGGCAAACCCAACGTAAGTTTGTAGTCCGGATTTTGTATGTCAGCTATAGTGTCTCTGTCTAATGCAGTATCACTATATTATCATGAGACTACTCTCTTTATTGTCCCAACATAAGTTGGTAGACCAGTTTCATGAGATTACGTTCTTTATTGTCCCAACATAAGTTGGTAGTCCAGATTGTGTATGTCAGCTCTGAACCAGTTTCATGAGATTACGTTTTTTATTGTCTTGCCGGACTCAACATAGTACGGACTTTGAATGTCAGCTAAAGTGTCGTTGCCTAAACCAGTTTCATGATATCAGCCTGAGATTACGTTCTTTATTGTCTTGCCGAACCCAACGTAAGTTTTTAGTCCGAACTTTGAATGTCAGCTGACGTGTTGTTGCCTATGCCAATTTCATGATTGTAGAATGAGATTACATGCTTAAAATATGGTTTCTTCTATTTCAACATTATCTTTATCTATCATAGAACAATTAACTTGTTTATTAGGTGCCCAAATTAGGTCAGAAAGAGATTTAATAATTTGTTTTTCTTCGCACTCGTAACAGCCTCCCTTATAAATACATTTCACAATTAATTCTTCATCGTTTATGTATGTTGGTTTAACTTTATAATGGGGTCGTTTGGGAAACATTGCATCATGTAAAATACATGGTTTAAATATATCCAATTTGTATGCTTTACCAAACCAATAAAGAGTATCAGACGACCAATTCACCGAAATATTAGCAAATTCTAATTTATATAATTTAATTCTATGTAAATATCTTATCGGTAAATATTGTTTCGAAAAAATATTTTTCAGCAAGCTATTCATTTTTTCCCATTTTATTTTTTTCCAGTTTCTTTTAGATATACATTTTTCGTCTTTAGGATTTTGTGCTCCCAATCGTGTGCATTCAGTGCCTTTGTAGTTATAATCAAAATAGCGTATGGAGAGAGTCTTGAGATGCCCATTCACCCACGCGTAACAAGGAAAACCATAAGGGTCTAGATACCAGCCTTCTTTCAGAGTACGAATCATCGTTAGAAAATTTTTATCGCAAGCTCGCCACGTATATGGATCCCACAGCAAGTTATCCAATTCGGGTATTTTAGACAACTTGTCAACTTTATCAATACAAGAAATATTTTTAAAGATTGTTATTAAAATTTCATACGGTAAATCTAAGAGTGGAAAAGAGTCAGCCATCTCTACCAAAATTGCAAGCTATTGTGAACAACTAACCAATTTTTGTTTTATATATATGTATATAAGCCACGCCCACAAAAAAAAAAAAAAAAAAAAAAAAAAAAAAAAATTTTTTTTTTTTTTTTTTTTTTTTTTTTTTTTTTCGTGACTTTGAAATATAATTTCATACAACCTTCATTCAACCTCAACTTATTTTTAACTTTTATCAGACGACATTAAACTGAAGCCATAACCAGTTCCTTCCTTAAACTGTTCTCCAAAAAATATGCTATCAGCCGAAGATTGTACATTATACCATTCCTTCGTACCAGTGCTTAATCGCGCTAAATTTTTCTTAATTGCTTCAAAGCTCAACACTTCTATAGGCGTCTTGTCAGGATTTTTTGCTAGCCCATCTCTAGTTAATGGTAAAGGTTTACCGCTACGACATTGACATTTAATCAGAAACAATACATCTTTTTCGTAAGCCGACCCATCATTTGTAAACAATTGCCTTTCTATTAAATTCACCATGTTAAAAAAATAGCAAACGATTCCACATTTTTGAAAAACGCTACGCACATCGGAAAAAGCCACAACCATTTGAGGAGGAATCTTACATAACATCTCATGTAAATCTTTTAGCGATTGGTAAAGAATTTTGATAGAACCCCTGTCTTCAACCAAAATATATTTACACGTGCTCAAATATTTAAAATCTCCGTTTGAATTTCTGCCTTTGTTTCGAGGACCGCCTCGTTCTAAGTGACAGGCATCTGGTAGCAATTTCATCAATTCTGGAATTGAAAGTATCGTATAAACTGTAGAATGTCGCCGTCTGTTGGACAATTCGAAAACTTGTTTTTGAGTAGAAAACAATGTGAGTTCATATAAAATGTTTTTTTCGACATTAAATTGTTTGACGGATTCCGAAGACGAAGACAAGTGTTTGCTATCTAAAGCACCCTGTGTATCGGATTTAGTAACGCGACACGCTCGATAAATTCCAAATGCGTCTCCAGGCGTAGGAAATTTCAAGTGTTTTACTACGGCCCACATGAATTCAGGAACCGCTGTGATATTTTTGTTAAATATATTTAAATCTTGAATTTTCCTCAAATGACATTCGATCAACCTCAAAACCGAATCCATATTATGGGGTTGGATTCTATTCAAAATGGCCTCGTAAAGATCGGGTCTGTTTAATAGAGTATATTCCATCAAACGTTTGGCCACAAACATGATATCTGTTAAAGAGTTACAGCGAGTATATAACGGACTCAAATTTCGAAAAACAACAGACGAAACCAGTATGCTAGCTTACGTGATGATGTTTACTGACCTCAAGATGAAAGATTTGTTGGGATGGTTTAATGACAACCCAGGCCGACGACAAACGTATTTAAAAGACTTGAATATTTTGGAAGATTACGCGTTAGCTAAAAAACTATTTACGAAAAAACATCAAACGTACTTAATTCGCTGGAAAAATATGGTTTTTGCTTGGATCGGTAGAAAGGTTACGTTTGAAGCCTTGAGAAAATCGTGTAGACGGGCCAAGGCAAAAGGTCTAATGAAAATAGACTCGGATAAGCTTATATTTGTACACCATACTTTAGCAAGCAATGCAGAATGAATGTAGCTTGAGTACGGAGCCGCTATTTATAGAGAATGAATATCAACCAACTAACCAACTTGAAAAAAAAAAAAAAAAAAAAAAAAAAAAAATTTTTTTTTTTTTTTTTTTTTTGTGACCTTGAAGCTTGTTGCCACAAGAAGCAAGTCGGAGCAAAATAGGAGAAGGTAGGAGCATGAATCGTAGCTACCCTATAGAAATGGATAGATTTTTTTTTTTTTTTTTTTTTTTTTTTTTTTTTTTTAATATTATAATATATTTATATTTATATTTATATTATATTATATTATATTATATTATATTATATTATATTATATTATATTTATATTACATTATATTTATATTATATTATATTATATTTATATTATAATATATTTATAATAATATTTATAATAATAATAATAATAATAATAATAATAATAATAATAATAATTATATATATATATATATATATATATATATATATATATATATATATATATATATATATACTTGTATACTCAGAAATTACTGTAAAACATCTTTTAATTTAAGTGATTATAAGTTTGTAGTCTGGACATTACATGCCAATTATAGTGTCTCTATCTAATTCAGTTTAACTATATTAGCATGAGACTACTCTCTTTATTGTCTTGGCAAACCCAACGTAAGTTTGTAGTCCGGATTTTGTATGTCAGCTATAGTGTCTCTGTCAGTATCACTATATCAGCATGAGACTACTCTCTTTATTGTCTACCAAACCCAACATAAGTTGGTAAAGTGAGTCCTTATATCTATCAAAAATTTTAATCAGTCCGTATCGAGTTTGGATATGCTGTTAGTTTAGGAAATAATACTTTAAGGGCTACGAAAATTATAGGTCCAACGATTTCTTTAGAACACAAACCTGATCCAGCAAGGAGTCAAGCTTACACGATTAAAAATTTAATATTAACGTCTGATCAGTAGGTTAAGCCACATTTAAGAAAAAACTCTTTGCGTCGACTTTGCAGAGAATCCGTTCATATTTTCCAAGGGTAAGCCCTTTGTCCAAACTTGTTGTCGAAAAAACCAAAATATACCCGTGACCATCTTATAAATTTACAAGATTTCATGCTAATGTTGTAAATTTAGGCCTTAGAATTTAAAATATTTTGTTAATGATTATATAGATTCAGAGACAAAGCCATCCAGACAATATTTTCAAAGATAAGGCCTTCATAGAGTAAACTGCGAAAACGAAAAATATTAAACTACATTTAAAAAAAATAACATAGTTACTTGGACTTTGCAGAGAGTCTTCAGACCAGTTAATATTTTCAAAGCCCTTTCATCGCCACATATGTAGGAGTAATGTTAGAAAATGAGATTTGTCAGCTGCTTATATAGGCGCTATCAAGGTCACAAGGTCACACGAAAAAAAAAAAAAAAAAAAAAAAAAAAAAAAAAAAAAAAAAATTTTTTTTTTTTTTTTTTTTTTTTTTTTTTTTTTTTTTTTTGACAGTTGGTTGGTTGGCTGATGAAGTTAGTTTCTAAAGTTATATTTCTCAGTTGGCTGCTAAAGTTATATTTCTCAGTTGGCTGCTAAAGCTATATTTCTTTAGCCAATCATTGTAGATGGCGCTGCAGTCTATATATATAGTATATATATAGTATATCTATTAGGGTGGGTGGGAGTGGAATTTATTTCTTCTACTGTAAGGTCATGCATAAACTCGCTCCCGACCCATTTCCTTTAAAATAGGATGTGATAGCGTTATATATTCAATATTGACTTTAAAAACAAAATTTTATAGACTTTTGTCTGACAAAATGACAAGATATTACAGGTTTTCATGAAATCAGAATACATCATGGGCTTTTATAGAAAAATCTAACTATCTAGTGTCCATCAATATGCATCTTGCTCAAAACACATTATGAGGCATGGTTACTAGACGACCGTTGCAGGCAAATGTCGAGACACAATGAGGGTGTAGTCATGTTTAGCCATAGTATATATAGACAAGCTTCAAGGGTGGGCGTGGCACCTAAAAAAAAAAAAAAAAAAAAAAAAAAAAAAAAAATTTTTTTTTTTTTTTTTTTTTTTTTTTTTTTTTTTCAAAGAGTATTTTTTTTATTTATGTAGCCATGTCATCGAAATTCATATCATCCCAATCAATATCGTACAAGCTCATATCTCTCATGTCGTGTAAATTGCTAGGAGTTATGTCATTAACAAAGTCGCTGCAATCTTCATTTTGTGGATATTCCGACATAGAATTATCCATTTGAGAGTCAATACTCAGATCGATTCCTAAATTCATATCGATGGAAATATTCGAGTCAGTATTTGAAATCAAGTCTGAATCAATATTTGAATCGGCCTCTAAATCAGTAGCACTGTCCATATCTAAGTCGGCTCCAGGATTACCGTCCAAATTTAGATGTGATCTATACAGCTGATCAATAGATCTAAAAAATGTGAGATAATCCAAGTCAACGTAATCATCATTTGAATCTTCTGAAGAATTACTGGACAACTCTTCATACGGTATTTTTCTGCAAACTGGGCAAGTACTTTGTAATTTAAACCAGTCCTTTACACATGCTTCATGATATGTATGCTTGCAAGGTAAAATTAACACTTCTTCATTTAGAGAAAAGGCTTCTGTACAAATAACGCAATTCTTATTAAATTCAATTGAATTTTCATCCAATTTTACAACAGTCAATTTCTCCACAACATTATTCGAAAGGGGATTTGTTATCGGAGGGTCGTCAGAGTCATCAGGTGCATTTTCAAAAACAGAAAGGTATATTCCATACAAAACTGGAGTTCTCGCGATAAATTGCATAAGGCGTTCAGTGATTTCATAAATCTCAACTTGACTTTCGAAATTTGTATTTCTACGATCTAAAAATGCATATGCTCTTGAAACCTCCTGGTCATGATCTGAATACGATGAAGCAGTTGCGCTTAAATATTCCATATCTCTAGTGCATAAGATTTTGACTCTTACTATAGAAGAAAACAGTTGATAATGGTAAATCGTTTATGAACGCGCTTATTTATATAGGCTCGAAGTCATGTCAAAAAAACGACCTTGAAAAAAAAAAAAAAAAAAAAAAAAAAAAAAAAAAATTTTTTTTTTTTTTTTTTTTTTTTTTTTTTTTTTTTCACAGTTGGTTGGTTGGTTGGTTTAACTAGATTTCTTCAACTACCGGCTCATTTTTAGACTTTTCTTCCACTGCCAAATGATTTTCAGTTAGGTAATCGACAGCTAGTGGAAATGAAATAAAATTTCTAGTAAATAATGATTTTCTTTGAAAAATAACCATTTCATTTATCGTGCCACATATTTTGTATGAACTATCACCAAATGTAGTTCGACTATGTATTTCCATGCTAAAAATTCCCATAAAACTTGGCATTTCTGTCATTATGGATAGTAGTTTTGACGTACAAGTATTTTCAAGCTTAGCACCATCATATTTTTTAATATCTAATACGCACCAATTTTTTGGTTCAATGTTGATATTAAAATGTTGATGATATTTCCTACAGCAATAACATAGATCTGGATTGCACGTTCTATTAAAAAATCGTCCGCCAGTGTGTAATTTTTTATCTTCGTCTTCGCGCATAGATAGGCCAATAACGTCTAAAGGCTCACAGCTTTTTGCAACGATTGAATAGTCATCCGTTCTATCCGATTTTTGAAGAATCCATTCACCTACAACTAATATACGGTAAATATTTTGACGATCTAGAATCCTTCTCACAAAAGCGACATTCTCAGCTCCACACGCATGCCCTTTACTATATCTAACCTTTTTATTAATGTGGTTTTGATACACCATAGAATTTTCTAAAGTTGACTGCCAGTCGTAAGTAATTAAATTCAATGCTTTAGTTTCGCCAACTAAGCATTCCACTTCATTTTTAAGAATATCGTTATTTAATATACCATTCAACAAAATATCATATTCTGAGGCCTCCATTATCTTGATTTAATGATAAATATTTAATTTGAAAATTGTAAATATTACTCTTGTCTTACGATTTTTTAGCTGGTACAAAATAACAATTTATCTTTGTTTATTTTTGCATCCAACTCTTTATCTTCAGCCCACGTAAATTTTCTTTCTGAAGACATTAATAGATGAGCGTGCAACTTTACGCTATTTATCATATATTCGACAGCCAACCAAGACAATTTTGGATTGACAAGTCTTATGAAAAAGTAATAAATTTCTACCATAGTAATTTCGTACATAATACTACTCCTGCATGCAAACTCGCTGGCCAGTGCCTCTATAGCTTTCGTGATACGATCTCTTTCTTCGGTTTCAGTAAACAATTCGATTCCTCGAAACTGAATCGCTAACGGCATTAGTAAACTCTGGCCACTCAAATAATAAATGTATCCATATTTTTCTTTCTCTTCCAATAATTTTGAGATATATTTTCGTGCCGCGTCGCGGAGTTTAGGATGCATGACCATTTCCAAAGAAACATAAAATTCTATCGGCCATTTACCAAGTCTCGGATTTAAAATTCTAATGACTTGATCTAAGGATTCCTTTTGAACGAGTTCAGATAACAATTCGTCGACGGGTAAACGACAGCTCGCCAATCTTTCATACATGCTACTTTCTTCTCCATAAAAGAGATCGGGCTAAATTAGCAATCCAAAATATAAACAGAGCCGCCATAAAATAAATAATGTACCATAGCCATGGAAAAATAGTTTCGATACCGGACCAGAGAGTCGAGCCGAATTGAGATGCGTAATGGGATAAGGCGTCTGCCACCGTCGGTCTCTGGCACTGCATGGTCTCGCTAGGCAAACAATTTACGTACTGACAATCGCAGAGACGACAACAAGATTGTTCTTGGTCCGCGTCAAAATTTTCGCAAGCATTAACCATTTTATCGGCTCCATCACAGAATGGAACATTGTCCAATTTATCTTTTTGACAACAACTCAATTGTTCGTATTTGCATGTGGAACCGTCCGCATGTCTCTTGAAGCAACCCGAATTGGATTCTATATAATTCCAAATGCTAGCTACGCCTACACCGACAGCCGTCCCGGTAGCTGCAACCGCTAAACTTTTTTTACTGAAAATTACTTTAATAGCCTTTTCCAATTTTTTACTTTTCGTGACGAGCGCTTTCAAGCCTTGTTTGGTTCTGGCCACGACTTTAAACGGTCTGAAACGAGTCGAAACACGTTTGGGATGAAAATTGAACTTGCGCATGAGGAAGGACTTGATTCGATAAAATAAGGTGTATTATGTCAAAGCTAGAATCGACCGTATGTCTCTTTAACGCTTCAAAAAACGAATGCAAAGGTCGCAGGAGAGCTAATATCCAGATGCTCATATGCTCAAATCATTTAAAAGAGTATTTTGGCTTGGAAATGGCAATGCACTTGCAAGATCATCCAACTAACGTAGCGTACGCAGGAGCATTTTTACGGCCAGTCCAAAACAGGGGCTACTTTCCAGAAAATACGGTCATCGTACCCACCAAAGATTTTTTCGATAGATATTTTCGTCCTGAAGAATTCGATGATCACAGACAAGTAGATTCGGTGCGAAATTATCAAATGAATCCTGTCATTGTCGAAAACGTACGGAAATACAGTTTGATTGCTGGCAAAAGTAATGATGACAGATACATATACGAACTGTATAGAAATTTCATAGACGTTAAGATTGACTCGGCACCGCATCACGAAACGTATACTAAACACTTAAACTCGCATATTCGCAGTAAAAGATCAATTTCTGAATCCTATATCCAAGATCAAACTATACATAATATTATGAAGGATTTTTACATTTACGATGAAAATGCTGACGCGTTATGTTTAAATGATTTAGAAATCTCTTTATCTATGAAATATTTCTTATATAATTTACATTTTGCTGAAGCTCAAATTTCGTATACAGAAGAGAAATTTCCAAATTTTCTATTTCCGAATTGTGAATTTTTAAAAGGTATCGGTTTAGTAGCAACCAAAAATGTTAGTTTCCCCCTGTGGTTCGTAATAAAAGGTTATTTTGTCACAAGTCAAATTTATTTAAATTCTATTATATCTTTGATTAAGAAAGACATTTCACCAAAAAATTTCACACAAAACGACGTGCCGTCACAATTTGCTTTATCGGATGCTATGAAAAGTGGAACTCTTTGTTAGAAGAAACACTAACGGATATTGTGGGCACGTTAGCCATTCTATATATATATAGTTAAACAAGCCGTGAAAAAAAAAAAAAAAAAAAAAAAAAAAAAAAAAAAATTTTTTTTTTTTTTTTTTTTTTTTTTTTTTTTTTTTTTCAAGGCTGGTTGGTTGATATATATTTATAATGCTAATTGAATTAAGTATATTTTCAAAAATGAAGATTTAGACTTTGAGTTGACTATTGCAAATTCGACCAACTTTAGAAACGTAATCTTAAAATAAAAATATTTTTGAAAACTAATCGTGGAATTGTGATTCTTATTACATATACATAGTAAAATAAGCAATTTATTCAGTCGTTTTTTTTTCAATTTAAAAAAAAATGAAAATTTTGACAGAGGTGATGGCACATCAGCAAATTTAGATAAACTGTTACTTTAGCATGATATATAAAGGCTAGCTAGAATCAATCAATCAATCAACCAGCATAAAAAAAAAAAAAAAAAAAAAAAAAAAAAATTTTTTTTTTTTTTTTTTTTTTTTTTCAAGTATATATTGTTTACGTATTTTATTAAACGTCATCATAAAGCCACTGGGATATATAACTTTCACCCTCATCTACTTTTCTTTTCTTAGAATCCGAGTCTAAATCATTAGAATTTCTCTTGTTGCCTACATCCACATCATTCAAATCAATGGTATCGTGACTAATTTCAGTATTTTCCAACTCAATAGTATTTTCTAAATCAAAAGGTTCATAAGATATCCCTTGTTCATCTAGTTTCGAATCATTTGTTAGCTTTTCCAAATCAAAAGGTTCATTTAGTTTTGAATCGTTTAAAACCCCTTCCAAATAAACGCCAAACTCATCATCCGTTTTTGACGATTCTACCTCCTTAGTCTTCGTTGAAGGTTCAGCCTCCTTAGCCTTCATTGGAGGTTGATTATTGATTTCTGTTATGAATCCTATATTAGCTGTTTTAGAAGCCATTAATTTTCTTTCCTGAAATCCGATGAAATCTAAAATAGTTCCACTAATACGTAAAAATTTTTGATTATTTTGAGTATTATAGCGGTATCTCGTATTAATTTTTATTTTTAAGATGGCTACAAACGTGTCAGTAAACGTAGATTCGATCATACTATGAAAGCGATTCACGACTTCATTTCCAGTAAATACACTGGTGTCCAGTATGCATGGTTGAGATCTTAGATCTATGTTATAACCTTTTGCTTTGAATTCACTTGCACGTTTACCGCATTCATGGCAATTCAACACACCACTACATTCTTGAAAAGAAAATTTAAAATCGTTAGAAATTTGAAGTGAAGGATCGAGATCAGATGTCATCGCACGCGCAATTAAACGTAATGGTTCTGAAGCCATAATACTTAAATGCAATTTGGGATTCAGACCGCCATAAGGTTTCATAAATTTACAGTATGCAACGACAGCAACTTTAAAATTTGGGCGCTTGGATTCTTCATATTCATAATTCAGCGTCACATAAGGTGGATTCCATAACCGTTTGCCGTCGGTGGCATAATCTTGAAAGGTCACGTTATTTTTCAAACGAGCTACCCAATCTTTAGATATAAGATTTAAACAGTCTTTATCCAAAATAGAGTCGATACCCGCAGACAATTGCGGTTTTTCCAAAACCTTTGACACGAGATCTAAATAGCTATCCATGTCCTTGTATTATAGTTAAATGAGTAATGTTAGAAAATGAGATTTGTCAGCTGCTTATATAGGCGCTATCAAGGTCACAAGGTTACATTAAAAAAAAAAAAAAAAAAAAAAATTTTTTTTTTTTTTTTTTTTTTTTTTTTTAATGTGTGTGTGTGTATGTATGTGTTAAACTTATTTGGATTTTTTATTTGTCTTCTTTTCGTCTTCATATTCAATAGGTGACCCATTCCATCCAAACTTAAAAATATCTTCTATTTGTTTGGCCGAATTGCCTTTAAATCTATCCGATCGCTTTCGAACGACTCGCCCATCGGTTATAGCAATTTCATACACGCATCCGTCTTCTAAATTTTTCTCGTAAGATTTAATTCGACCTTTTGGTAAAAGAAAATAGCCTGTATAATATACCAAATCCACAGAATGCTTAGTTTTGAATTTATAAACTATATCCTTTCGCACGTCGTGTATAATTATCCCATCGACTTTAAAAGAGGGTTTACCTAACGCATTCTTATCGGAAACATATTTTTGGACAAAATAGCCTTCGACCAATTTCATACGTGGTAAATATTCTGTCAAAATTTCTCGTCGGCACCAGCTAGTAGTATCATGTCCCATATATCTATAGACATCCAACAAACATATGGCTCCATTTTCTAATTTTTCTGCAGCAAATACCAATCCGTCACCTAGACTGATATCGCTACGTACCACGCATTCGTGCCCTTCCCATTTTTCTTTGATTCTGTCTCGATAGCTGAAAACGAGCCCGAAAATTCCATCCAGTTTATGAGCATATAAATAGGAATTACCTTCCAAAATTGTTGAAACGCAAGTGACTGGTTTTCGAAAAATATTTTCGTTGGATTCGTAAGGCGGAATTGAATAACGATTCATGGTATGGTAAATGTTTTTATATTTATCGAGAGAAGGAGTTAAATTATTAAAATACAATAAAGGTTTTTCAAACGTACCATATTCCCATTCGAACACCAAACAATGTTCCAGTCCATTTTGAAACGAATAGAGTTGGGCTCCAGAATCGATTTTGACAAAATCTCGAGTTTGGACTGTAATAGGGTCTTGAAAATTTCCAAGTTGATGCAAGAAATTTTTACACGTTGACGTATTCCAGAGTCTGTAAGGTGTAGTCTGTAAGGTGTTTCGATAGAACAAACCCATCTAAACCAGACACCGTCATGATAAACTGTTTGAGTAGATTCTACGCGTTTCGTATCCCAATTATCGTCTTTGAAACGAAAATGAGGCTTTATATAATAAACTATTTTCTTTTCGGTCGAAATGCCCAATTCTTGAAAAAATTCTTTGAAAGAAGACAAACTATGAACTACGAGTCTGAATTCGTATTCATACATTATAGTATCGGTTATAAAGTTGCTGTAGCTGAACGCTGGCTCGAACTATCCAAGAAAATCTAAAATGTACCACTAACAGTAAGACGCCTAGACAAGCTAATAACATCAGCGGCAGTTTTCTAACGTTACCTCGTATAACTATATATAGGATTGGTATTAAGATTACGGGACCAACCATAGACAAAATGACTGTATAGGCGATTCCCTTTTCGAGAGATCCAAATGAACCTAGACTCTGGTCGTCCACTTGTAGAATGCTTTCAATTTGATCCATGTCATAAGCTTTATTTATACAGAATCAACCAATCAACCAACCTTAAAAAAAAAAAAAAAAAAAAAAAAAAAAAAAAAAAAATTTTTTTTTTTTTTTTTTTTTTTTTTTTTAACTTGGGTTGGATGATGTAATATTTAAGCAGTTTTTATTCCTTCCCAACCATCGTGATCTTCTATCCATGATTTCAATGTCTCTTTTACTATTCGTACAAAAGCTTCATATGCTGCATTCACCCATGCTTTCGGTTTATTTTGACGAATACACATGATAGCAAATTCTCCAATAAAACAGAAAAATGCTATAATTCGACTCCAAGTTATGCCTTCACCAAAAAGCTCGTTTGCTACGGTTACCAAAGCAGAATCTACAACATTTTCGTCATGTATATTCATTTCTGCACAAAGCCTTTCCATTTCTGTCTTATAAACCAATATAAATTCATCTAAGCTATTTGTTATAGAGTTTAGCACTTCTTTTTCTTTTTCATTTACAGACTCAATAACGTTAAATGTATGGTATTTTTTCAATAGATGTGAAAACGTATTATCGAGAATAAAATCCATGCGGATGACATCTTTTGCCGAGGGGAAATATGTATCTAATACATATTTAATAAAGTCTGGTTTCGATAATAGAACTGGAGCCATTTTATACTTGCTGTTGTCAAAGTTTAGACGAAGGCAGAAGAGAGAATGGCTATTCGATCAAATGCCAGAGCTTATATAGTCAATCTGGAGGCAGGATATTGCATAACTCAGTTTCTACGAAAACAGGATGAGATAAGGCTTTTTATAGAATTATTGTCGCTGGATATTGCATAACTCAGTTTCTATGAAAACAGGATTAGATAAGGCTTATTATAGATGTCGCTGAACACGGAAACAGGATGCAGTAAAGATTTTTATAGACTCTAAAACAGATAAGCATTGCTGGACAATGATAATGTATATACTTTAGCATGATATATATATAGGTTAGCTAGAGTCAATCAATCAATTAACCAACCCTTAAAAAAAAAAAAAAAAAAAAAAAAAAAAAAAAAATCATTGTCCAGCAATGCTTATTTGCGTCTATAAAAATCTTTACTGCATCCTGTTTTCATAGCAAATGAGTTATACAATATCCTGTTTCCGCGACATCTATAATAAGCCTTATCTCATCCTGTTCTCATAGAAACTGACTTATGCAATATCCTGCATCCTGTCTTCAGATTGACAATATCCTGTTTCATCTATAATAAGCCTTATCTCATCCTGTTTTCGTAGAAACTGACTTATGCAATATCCTGTCTTCAGATTGACAATATCCTATTTCATCTATTATAAACCTTATAATGCTAATTAAATTAAGTATATTTTCAAAAATGAAGATTTAGACTTTGAGTTGACTATTGCAAATTTGACCAACTTTAGAAACGTAATCTTAAAATAAAAATATTTTTGAAAACTAATCGTGGAATCGTGATTTTTATTACATATACATAGTAAAATAAGCAATTTAATTACTTTTCAGTCGTTTTTTCAAATTTAAAAAAAAAATTGAAAATTTTGCAAATTTGACCAACTTTAGAAACGTAATCTTAAAATAAAAATATTTTTGAACACTAATCGTGGAATCGTGATTTTTATTACATATACATAGTAAAATAAGCAATTTAATTACTTTTCAGTCGTTTTTTTCAAATTTAAAAAAAAATTGAAAATTTTGCAAATTTGACCAACTTTAGAAACGTAATCTTAAAATAAAAATATTTTTGAAAACTAATCGTGGAATCGTGATTCTTATTACATATACATAGTAAAATAAGCAATTTAATTACTTTTCAGTCGTTTTTTTTCAAATTTAAAAAAAATTGAAAATTTGACCAACTTTAGAAACGTAATCTTAAAATAAAAATATTTTTGAAAACTAATCGTGGAATCGTGATTCATATTACATATACATAGTAAAATAAGCAATTTAATTACTTTTCAGTCGTTTTTTTTTCAAATTTAAAAAAAATTGAAAATTTTGACAGAGGTGGTGGCACATCAGCAAATTTAGATAAACTGTTACTTTAGCATGATATATATAGGCTAGCTAGAGTCAATCAATCAATCAACCAACCTTGAAAAAAAAAAAAAAAAAAAAAAAAAAAAAAAAAAAAAAAATTTTTTTTTTTTTTTTTTTTTTTTTTTTTTTAAGGTTGGTTGATAGACCAAGCTCCGAAGAGAGAATGGTAGGGCTTATATAGGTTGGTTGGTTGACATTTTTTTGAAATATTTTTAATCAAATTAGTTACAAGCAATCATGTCTGGTTATAAATGGATTAAGCTCACATTTACGCCAGACGTTTTATTGGATGACCATCTATTCGAACTCGTAATATACTTTGACGGCACATACTATTTTTTTGCCAATGCCGTATTATGGATTTTGGGATATGATGAACCCCACGTTTCTCTATCTCAACTAATACCTTTAAACGAACAACATAAGATACCATTAGGAAGCGGGATATTTATAAACGAAACAACGACTCGCAATCTTATAAAAGATCGATTGAAAACCAAAATGACATTCAAAAAATTTAAAAGATGTCGTGAATTTAGCGCTTGGTTTGATTATTATATTAAATCCTGCAAAGACTCTAATAATCTTGCGAAAACATGTCCGTATTAAATATCAAAATAAAATGTGTCATTCCATTTTTTAAATTTCAATGTTGCCAGCATTCGTTTAGTTTGCGAAAAATGCGTTTTTAAATTAACACGATCGCGTTCCGTCATCAAAATTTTAAAGGGTCTATGTCTAATTAATTCTTTTCCAGTCAGCAGCCTGAGATAAGCCTCGTTCGCAGAATCAGATTCACTAACATTCAGAATCACAGGTCCATCTGGCACAACTATTTTTTCATGAAAAATGGGAGGTTTGAACTTAGTATTAGATATGAGATCGGGCGTCGCAGCAATTTGGTTTTTATAAGAAGACAGGTGATAACAATAATATGTTTTATAGGTGGCGACAACCTCTAAATTTAAATGGCTAGTCAATACAACCAAATGCTTGGTCAACGATGGCTTCTTGATAGTAGATCCAAAAAGGGGTTCCACAATAAATAGAAAATCAGATGGTTGATTTGTAGTTTCGACACGATAAGGTGTATCTATAGGCCAGCTGCAATAGACTTGCAAGTCTTCCTGATGACCGAAACACAGGTCCAAATAATAATTTAAGAGGTATGGTTGGCGTCCCAAATTACCAAAAACGATACACGTATCGTGTTTTCGCCAAGACGCAATCATACGTTTAACACGTTCGAGTTCAGTTTTTGGTGTGGCAAATACGGATTTTTCTAAGATACTGCGTTTTGTAGAAACACGTATCCTATGGGCATTTTCTCTTTTCGCATTCTCTATCGAATCTTCTTTTTCATAATAACGTACCGTGACATTGCCGTTTAAACATACAGTCTTTTTTTCATGGACCGACATGCTTGAAAGGAATATATAATAACACTTTTCTCTAAGAGCCAAAGGCTTTTATATAACTAAAATATGACCTTAAAAAAAAAAAAAAAAAAAAAAAATTTTTTTTTTTTTTTTTTTTTTTTTTTTTTTTTTTTTTTAAATTTATATTATTAATTTATTTAGTTTAAGGAGCTTCTTCGTCAGCAGTAGCAACATCCATTCTAGGTTCTTCCGGTTCTGACTTACGTTTTTCTACAGATTCTTCAACCGCCTCCATTTCCGATGCGGGTCGCTTCTCACCTCTGAATCTCAAACTTTTTACGAAGCTCATGATATTATCTCTACCCATACTAGTCATGTACATTTCTGAGAGACTCTCTTCCAATTCCTCGTCCAGACTCTCTTCGAATTCGATCTCTGGTAGATTCACGTCGGCTGTATCGCTATAACATTTTCTTAAAATTTCATAGACGTGCTTAGGCTTAAATTTAGCATCTCCCAACATTTTATACATTTCCCTCACGGCCTGGACATGCAGACGCTTAAATTCAGTCTCTTCGTCGAACACGAATTTTCTCTCGCCCTTATCGGCAAATCGAAGATTGCCCATGTAATGTTTCATTTCGAAATTGGGTTTGTTAGTAATATTTCCAGCAAGACCGTCGATAGCCAACAATCGATCGGTATCGTATCCTTTAGCGGCGAGGGCCTTGGTCAAGCTTTTGAGCTTTTCGTTCTTGACAAAGATCTGAGACAATGCACCCCCCATATCATCGTCGCTGTGTTCTAACATCTCTTGGACAATTTTAGGATGAACGGGTGTATGTGTTTTGAAGAGTCTGAAGATGAAATCCCAATCGAGGCCAAACGTCCTGAATACCTCTCCCACAATATAAAGCTTCATGGTCTTAATGGTGACTGAATCTTGAGACCCATAGTAATCGACAGCCGTTTTTAAGAGCTTAGCGATCTGACTTTGAAGTGTTTCCCAGCAGCTAGTTTCCATCTTGATTAATATCTAAGACTATGCCAAACAGATCTTGAATTTCCTGTTCGTAACTGGAATCGCTCATCAAGAACAACTGAAACGTATCCAAGGTCCAAAATAAGAACGGTCCCGAATCAAATTTTTGTATTTTACCGACAAATTTTTGTATTTTTGCATGAAGCTGTTTGGCTTTCTTACAAGACCCTTTCGGCGGGTTTCCGTTGCTACGTTTCATGATTTGCATGAGATAGCTGCTACCTACCATAAATCCTAAGCAATCTCCGTGATCTTGAAAACAAACGGCAGGAAATATTTGGTTGAAGGCCATTTCGGCCACGCTGTCATTTTTACTACAGAATTGACTCTTTAAATACATTTGAACTTGATGGAAAGGCCTTAAGTATTCCGAATAATATTCTATCGCATCTCCTAATCTTATGGCTTTCAGAGTCTGAGCGTACGCGGCATGTTTTCTATGATCGATATTCTGTTGGATAACTCTATTCATTTTAGCGACGAACGGACAATCGGGATAGGCTTTCCAAAAGAACTGACCTCGGAAGACTCTAGCCATGAAATCCAGCACCCAGTTACCCACCACGCTCATATCGGCCGAACAGATATAGCTACTGACCATGACATGTATGATATCAAACGGAATCGAATATTTGCCGAACGATTGGCGGATCGCGGAAGACAGTTGTAAATGAACCAGCAGTTCGTGGGCCAGATTGGGATACTCCTCGCTCAAATGCACGGGTTCCCATTGACTCAGGCATTTTTTCACGTACGGCACCAAGTCGTTGAAATACGTCTCGAAGGGATTGATTATTTCTTTGCAAGAGAGAAGATCGTGCATGCCTTTTATCAATACGTCCAATATCGCACGCGCCTGGCTAGATTCTTCGTTTGAGTGCTCGTTGACTATATTTAAGAAATCGATCAGAAACGTGTCCATATCTAGGAAATGATTTATTTCCGAACGAGTCATAAAAGGTCCATTTAAAGCTTTTAGAAGACGCAAGCCTTTTTTGACGCGATTCAGAGATTGTCCTACCACGCATACTGGAAACAGGCCTTCCAAATCTACCAGCGTAAAATTCATGGGTACATTTTCGTCGCCCGTCCATTCGAAAAAGGCTTCGGCCAGCTGACTCGATCGAAAATGGTCTGTGGAAGGCTTGGTAATCAATTCGTATACGTTAAAACTATTTTGGCACTGATTACAAAATAACGTGGGTCCGGGTTGTAAATGTACGTTTTCAGGATGGCATATATCATTACTAATAAGATTCAAAAAGGTCATCTTTGCATTCTTGATTATGACCATTCATTTTTACAAAAGTATTTTTTCTGGAACCGCATATTCTACAGACACCTTTCAAAATAGGCCTGCCAGTTTTCGTCATACTCATCTCTATATCAGACGTTTCAGTCTTTTCTTTGCATTTGCCGCAATGTACAAATACCGTAGTGTCCATGCTACTTGTTTTTATCTGAGACGCAAAGCCAAGACATGGAATTTAGACAAGAAATTGTCAGATTACGTCACGAAGAACATTTGTCTGAGCGCGAGATCGCCAAAAGATTGAATCTTGTACCTTCAACGGTCCATTACTGGCTCGCTAAAGAATACGCTCCACCTTCCAGGTTCAAGAGAGGGAGGCCTCGCGCAACAGACAAATTGACCGATCTGTATATCGAAAACGCTGTCACTACGAATCCTTTCGTGTCTGCGGTTGATATAAGAGACGAAATAGCACCCCATGTCAGCGTGGACACGATTCGGAAACGCTTAAAAGAAAAAGGTATGCGATGTCGCATTCCAGCACGAAAACCTTTTCTGAAGCCCGTACACATACAAAAAAGATTTCAATTTTCCCTAGCCCATGTAGGATGGGGTGTCAGCGAATGGAATAGGGTCATATTCTCGGATGAAAAAATATTTCGAGCTTCCAGCAGAGGAGCTTTGAAAGTCTATAGGCCCGCGTTGAGCGATCGGTTTGACGAGAGATATATTGTAAACGATACCAATGCCAACGGCCGATTCACCATATGCGTATGGATGGCATTCGGAAAAAATTTTAAAATTATACATAGGATAGATCAAAAAACCTTAAACGCCGAATATTATACCAACACCATCCTACCGTTGGTCGAGGACACGCTCGCAGAAAACAATTTGATTTTCATGCAAGATCTGTCTCCCATTCACACGAGTAGGTTGGCCAAACACTGGTTTGAAGCTCATAATATCGAAGTCATGGAAGATTGGCCTCCGAAAGGCCCAGACATGAATCCGGTTGAAAACGTATGGGCACAGCTAGAAAAACTAACGAGTCGAGATATGACGAACAAGTATCAGTTATGGGAGAACGTATATGCTGCCTTCAACCAGTTGACCGACTCCTATTTCGACGAGCTGCTAGAATCTATGCCGCGAAGAATGGCTGCGGTTTTACAAAAACGTGGAAAATGGACAAAGTATTAAATCATTCGCACAATTTAATAGTATGCGTATCCATATAATATTCGAATATGGGTTCTCCGTCGTCCTGTCTTACATATTTCCAATAACATGGTTTAATTCTGGCATTATGCAAACACATTTCTTTGATATGGGGCCATTTTTCAACTTGGATGTGATGCAAGTCGTTCTCTGAATCGTAGTTTATTGATACGATGTCTGGAATAACTGTACGAAGAATTTCAACGGCTTCCTCACCCTTCAGAACAAATGTATCGGACGTGTAAAAATTTTCAATTTGAGCCCTTTCTTCGGGCGTGATAATTTCGTTGGATACGGCTACGTCTAAGGAGCGTTGAGTAAACCTTCCGTAATGCATGCTTGATTAGACCGATTACATTTTTATAGTCGCAGCACCCTATATATATGATAAAAATAATATGACCTTGAAAAAAAAAAAAAAAAAAAAAAAAAAAAAAAAAAAAAAAAAAAATTTTTTTTTTTTTTTTTTTTTTTTTTTTTTTTTTACAGTTGGTTGGTTGGTTTCTAAAATTATATTTCACAGTTATATTTCTCAGTTGGTTGCTAAAATTATATTTCTTTATCCAATCAAATTCATTGTAGATGGCGCTGTAGTCTATACATATATAGTATATATATAGTATATCTATTTGGGTGGGTGGGAGTGGACTTTATTTCTTCTACTGTACGGTCATGCCGCTCCTGACCCTTTAAAACAGGATGGGTTATTTATACAATATTAGCTTTGAAAACAGGATGAGAGGCAAGAACCTTAGTACATTTTACTATTTTTTCATATAACTTTAAATCTTTTACCTTAGTTATAAATAAGATGTATCTCAGTACATACAATTTTCTTTTACGTATCAAAAATCCTCAGACAAAATTTAAAATGTTAAAATATTTAACGAATATGGATGCCATCGACCCCTCTATAGGATTAGCTTATGTACGAGGCTCGTTTAAAATTGTTCGCATTTACTAAAGCATGTTAATAGCATTTTGGATACTTTTGGTTTTGTACGTTGGACTCACGCTCGTCTATGCGGCCACAAACACGAAAACCTCTGAAATTTCTCCATGGCCACTACTGACTCTAGATCTTAAAGAAAAACTGATAGATACTGCATGCCAATCAAATTCGGATTGCCCGTCAACTCATATTTGTATGCTGAATCAGTGCATCCCAAAACTTTTACGGGTTTCCCATTGCGACCCGAAAACTGGCGAATGGATATCATACACTTATCAAGGCGCTACGTTTGCCGTCTGCGTTTGTAAAAATCCACATCTTATAAATCAAAAATATTTTGGTGGAAACTGTGATGTAAACGTAGGATGTGGCATCCATGGCAAATATCTTCCTGATACAAATACCTGCGCTTGCGATCCGGGATACAAGGTCGTCAACTTAACTTGCCAAAAGCTACCCGCGATCGATTACATTAATCTGAATCCTTGTCAACCGGGCGAAATCAAAGTCAGTTCTATCAAGCCCAGTGATGGATTTCATCCCGATTACGTGAAACGCCTATCCTCTTTAAAATGTGTCAAGAGACCGTGCACATTCGACGCCTTGAGTGAAAGACCTCTCAAACAAGCTAAATATGTAGACGGATGGGGTTGCGTTTGCGATCCGCGTTACGGTCTATTTGGGGTCGTGCTAGAAGACGGTCATTTAAACAATACAGATACAAAATATTTGAAAACTCCTGGATTCGATGCTTGCGCGAGTATTTTTCCAGAGGATCCTCAAGATCCTATAGATGTCAAGCTCATCACGTATTTTTATCTTGGAACGCGCGAACCCGTTTCGTTTATTCTTTATGAAGGTTTAAAAGATCATGAGCTCGCAAATCCTTTCAAAAAATCGGAAAGCATCCTTCTCGGTCAAAAGCTATGGCGATATGACTACGCCCAGCATTTTTTCGATACCCAGCCCCAATTTCGAGCGAGAACGCGTAAGATTTATTCCTTTTATTTGTTTGATATCGAAACGGTTTACGAATGGTTATACGTGAATGACTTTTCGCCAGCTCCATGCGAAGAAGTTCCCAATTTTTGGTATAATAGGTTAAATCGTCGCGTAGACATCTACAGTCTGCTGTATACGAGTCCCGTCTGCCGAATCGCCCAGAACGACCCGAAAGCAGATCCTATGTTTTGGGGCAAGGTCGTGGTCAATCCTCAGCATCTAACGTTCAAAGAACATGATCATCTGCACCGTTTTAATGCCTTCGTTTTAAAATATGATTCGAACGTGGGTGTCAATCGCTGGACTCTAGATCTAGATTACGAATACAAGCCAAATACTTACATGGCTATCGAAACCAACGTTCCAAATTACGAGGTGGACATGCAGAAAAAACCTTCCTTTCCAACATTGATGTATGAGGGCCAGAACTAATCAAGGATGAAACGTTCAATCGAAGAAGAAGATGAAAAATCTAGCGATGAACAGAATCCAGCTAAGCATAATATGGAAGACGAAGAATCTAAGGAGACGTCTATTTTGCAAGATTTACAGACAAATTTGCAGAAGACTAATAATTTAAACGATCATATGGAAAAGCGTTTGTTTGAAACTCAAAAACAATATTTTACAGTTTATATGGAAAAATTAATGAACGAGATACCAATGGGTAAAGACTTAGTCAGCATCATAACGGAGAGGAGTGGATCGAACGAATTTGAATATATGTTTACGGCCGCTAAAAGCGTTATACAATCTCAAATGCGCCTCAAACAGATTAAAGCTTTTCATGCCGTATACGATATGGTTTCTGGATTAGTTTGTCGCTACGTCCACGAAAAAATGGTCACTCCTACACTATCAAAAGTATTGGCACCTAACCAGTTACTAATTGCTTACGAAAAATATCAAAATTGCTCGAAAATGGAAGAAGATAAATCGGTCGTAGAATTACAGTGTCTGTTATACTGTATTCAAGAAATGCTGGAAAATGAAGAGACTGTCAAGATACCGAACCCATTGTATGGTCGATTCACGCAGCAAATGAAGGCTGTGAGCGAATATGTGATTACTCTGTTAGTATCCATGGCTAAGCCAAACAATATGGCTATGGAATTGAGCAGCGGTTTAAATAGTCCTGAAGTAGCCAAGTAAAAAAAAAAAAAAAAAAAAAAAAAAAAAAAAAAAAAATTTTTTTTTTTTTTTTTTTTTTTTTTTTTTTTTTCAAGATGTAATTTTTAACTATGGACATTTCTCGTACAATTTTCGTTCCTCTTCTTCATTTAACTGAAATGTAAACCAATCATATTTGTCCAAGACAGATTTAACTTTAATGTCAGGTTTACAAAACGGATCCCCTTCCTGAGACAGATCTATTGCGATATAATTTAGCAAATTTCTATATTTCAAAATTTTTATGAACACTTCATATGCCGAATTGAAATACTTTTCGCATTCGTATGGAAATTTATTAAAACATTCTCCAAGAAATTGTCCGGTAAAAATCAAACATTCCATTACACAAGGCTGATAGTAATACTGACGTCGATAGTTATTATTTGTTAAAAATTTAAGGTGAAAAAGGTTATTGACTCTAGGAGATATCGAATTTGACTGGTTAATATAATATAATTTGGTCTTCAGCACGAAAAAAATGTCTTCGACCTTATCAACAGTAATACCAGTATGCTCGGGTGGAATCTGAAAATATTCTTCAAGCATTCTCAAAATTGAAAGAGCGAATTTATGTACTCTCGGACTAAATTTTAAATGGTCCATGTAATTCGCGTCGTCAACCAACATCTTACCTGCAGTATCCAAATCGTTTGCCAAATGAACACAATCTCGAAGTAGATAACGAAAAACGATTTCAAGTGGATATTTTCGTAGCTCTTCTTCATTTAACTCAAATGAAAACCAATCATATAGGTAATTATATTTGTCTAAGACAGATTTTACTTTAATGTCAGGTTTGCCAAATGAATCCGCCTCATAATACACATCTAGTTCGATACAATTTAGCAAATTACTATATTGTAAAATTTTAATCAACTCGTTGCATGCCAAATTGAAATACTTTTCACACTTGTATGGTATTTCTTTAAAACATTCTCCAAGAAATTGTCCGGTAAAAATCAAACATTCCATTACCCAAAGCTGATAGTAATCGCGACCTCGCCAGCCATGATTTGTTAAAATTTTACCGCGAAATAGATTACTGACTCTAGGAGATATCGAATTTGACTCGATAATATCATTTAATTTTTTCTTCAGCTCAACAATAATGTCTTCGACCCTTTCAATTGTAATACCAGTATGCTGGGGCTGAAACTGAAAATATTCTTTAAGCATTCTCAAAATTGAAAGAGCGAATTTATGTACTCTCCGACTAAATATTATATCGTCTTTACATTTCAAGCTGTTAATGAATACCATATCTGCAGTATCCGAATCGTTTGCCAAATGAACGCAATCTCGAAGTAGATAATAGAAAGCGACTCTAATGTCAGATCTCATTGCCCAAGTGGTATAGGTATACATTTGAATAGTAGATAGGAGGAGAATGATTATCTGAGTACGGTAGCAGCTATATATAATAGAGTCAAGCCACGCCACGCCCACCCTTAAAAAAAAAAAAAAAAAAAAAAAAAAAAAAATTTTTTTTTTTTTTTTTTTTTTTTTTTTTTTTAAAGGGAGGGGTGGGTTATTTAACTCACTTAATTCTATTGATCTCACTCTTAATCCAATCTGCAAATGCTATACATTCTTGCATACTGCAATGAGGTTTTCTAGACCCGTCTTTAAATTTACTATGATATCCGCAATCTTTTACTTTGGGTGGGGGTAGGTTGTCAAATTTTGGACATTTAAAGTCTTCGAGGTCAATTGACGATATTCCCAAGTTATCTAATAGATATTTCTCATACTCACCCCCTTTATAAGCTACTAGGTATTTATCTTCAGTCTTGTACGTCTTATATAAATTTGTCATGAGTTTACCAAGCGTGTGTAGATTCTTGACGTGTTCTCGGGGTTGCCTTCTGAAGGATAGGCCATGTACATGTCTGGAGCAGTATCTGATACCATCCCAATCTTCTTCTGAAAGGACACCCTCGAGATGATTGAGACTATATCTCACGCAGTCACAATGGTTTGTTTCTAGAATGGCGTAACCAAACTCTCTTGGATAAAAAACTTTATTTACATGAAACCCGTCTAAGTCTATTACCAAACAGATGTTTGAAAGAGACATTTTCGTAACGGTTAGGTATTATAACCAAGACCAGTCAGAGTATATAATAAACTGAGGCGAGAGGAGTATTTATACTTTGGCAGGCGGATGTAAAAGAAACTATATAAATAAAAAATATTAACCCCCCAAAAAAAAAAAAAAAAAAAAAAAAAAAAAAAAAAAAAAAAATTTTTTTTTTTTTTTTTTTTTTTTTTTTTTTTTTTTTTTTTAAACGGTTGGTTGGTTGGTAAAAATTTAAGTTGAGACTTTACAATTATGCAGTCCATACTTTTTTCACACAAGTTTTCATGTTACCCGTTAATCGAGTTCCAAATTGATGATAACGATTACCATTGGCTATATAATCTACAATTATCCAATTGATGTGTGGATTGACCAACAAAGCGTAGAAATACAGTAAATATAAACACGTGGCGTGAAAATTCATAGTGCCATTCTTAAAAAATTTCTCAGCCATCTTTCGAATTTTATTCATAACGCAGTCTCTCTTAGACATTAACGGAAATTGTTCGTAATCAAAAAGCGGCGCGTTATACCAATGGTTTTTATTGTCTGCAACGAAATACAAATATCCGTAAAGACTGACATCTTTCAATATAGTATTAATATGTTCCATAGCTTCTCTTTCAAAGACCTGAACGATTCTCGGCGTCACGTCGTAAAACAAACTCCACAATCCGCTCTGTTCACGCGTCTTACCAATCTCGCTTAAATTTTTAGATGTAACCTGATCGATCAAACAATCTATCGGTAAATTGGTTACCCTCAAAAGGTTCAAGTCGTAATAGTCACTAAATTTTTTCTTTTGAAGTTTACAAGACATTGATCTTAGTTCTCAGTTATCCAAATTCACTCGTCTCAAATTCTTAATGACTACCCCTTCGTAATAAACTACCATTGAATCGTCTTCTTTTAATTTTTTACTGGGCAGCTCTTCATCTTCATCTTGAGCGGTAGCGTAACTAAAGGCCCCGGGTTTCAAATTAATATCTTCGCAACGTAAATGACCAAATTCTTTTTGGAAATAGAACAGCAGATCGCATTCGTGAAAAGATGTATTTTTGGTAATTTTCAGATATTGTCTTATCGCAGATTTGACCTCGTTCGTAGTGGTCATGGTACCGGGCATCAATTGAACGTCCATATACATCTTGAACTGAACGTAAATGTCTGCATGAATTAAATAATCTCGCGTAAATTCTTGTATGTATTCGGGTTCTTTTCGGTAGTGTAACAGGCCATCTTTAGCCATACATTTTTGCAAATGGTAATACAGCATGAAAAAACAGCCTTTGAAAGACTGCTCCACGACATAGACATCTTTCTTGTACGTATCGCCGGCTACCTGTTTCGATGTCGAATCGGGCGCGTCGCTGGTAAATTCAGCATCGAATGGTATAGCTACCACTCGATCTTTGAAAGCCTCCGTGGCCTTGCATTCAGGATAGTTATTCGTAGAGGCGAACAGTTTGGCCATCGGTATCCCACCCGAATTCGGCTCGTACATATTTCTGAAAGCCACGAACGAATTGCCAGTAATTTGTTTAATACGATTTTCGTCAATTTTTCTACCCAATTCTTCAGTAGCGACCATCCTACAAGAAAAAAGCGTAGACGCCAATTCTGGAGTAGCATTATTAACAGAATGGCTTGGAGATAGGTTTTCAGACTGAATAGAATGATAATATGCAGTTAAAACGCGTCCCATCAATTCGAAAAGCTTACTTTTTCCGTTACGCGTCAAGCCTTTCCACACAAAAAATTTTCTTTCATAATTTGTCGCAATATAGACGCTAGCCAAAATATCCAACATATACATCATAATGTCGTATTCGAAACAAACGCATTTACAGAGATTTATATAGAAATGCAGCATGGATTTGGACAGATCGTCTTCGCATTCTGATACCAACTGACAGAGCGTGTCATACAGGTTATCGGTCACGTCCTGAAATAAATTTGTTAAATAGACCATGAAAAATTTCTTATCTGTCAGTTTTTCATACAAGGCTACGTGTTTCGAAGAATTGTTACACAAAATCATCATTTCGTTACGCGGAATCCCTAAATTTATCTTTTTTTCCGAAAGAAAAAACTCTGGCACGACCCCGCCAATATGACCCGTCAATAAATCTAAAACACCGTCCTGCAGCCTCAGAAACCACTTGTGAGAATCCATCAGGATGTATTTGCGTTCCATGCTGGTATCGCTCAAAATAGCTGAATTGACACCGCTAACGGTAAATTTATTTATGTATTCGTCGTCGGGACCACCACGACCACCAGAACTACGGTATTCTTTGATAAATGATTTGATTTTGGTAAACAAATTGGTAACGTGGTGATTAACATCTGATTGTTCAATCTCTTGCCAAGTATCTTCGAGCGCGTTCCATATGTAACGTCCAGCTTTCTTTATGGCATTTTTCAGCCTGAGAACGTGAATGGGTAAATGCCTATCTTGTATGCTTCTAATCATTTGTATCATCTGATCGTCATTCGTAACGGATAAGACGGCCCGCCTATTGTTTCGCACGATCAATGTAAGCTTATCCCGATACATGTCGGGTCGATCCCCATACAAATTGTTGGCGCAAAAATGTAAGGTGTTGATAGTAATGTCCGTTATTTCATACTGTATATTTTCGGGATCGATCGTTTGGATTTTATCTAGCAATTTATGAAAGTCTTGATCCAGCACCGGGTACAATTGTCGAGACATCGATCTAGAATCCGTCCTGTAATGTTTACATAAAGAATAAAATACGGGTAAGAAATAATATCCGTTATTGAATTGCATGATAGTTTTTAAGGGGTTGACCTCTTCCGAAAGCGAGGCGTTTTCGAATCGCAGCATATCGTTTAATTCTTGGAACGCTTCAGGTACATTGCAAATCGCGATGGGTTTGTCGCGACTCAGCCGTTCGAACCACATTTTTAAAGCATGATTGTTAGTCTCGAATTCCTTAATGGATTTCGAAATAATTTCCAAATAATAGTAGGCTCTTAGTACATTACTGTCACTAAACAAAAGTTTTTTAGATTTGCTGATAAAACCTTTCTCGTTTGATTTTTTAGTGACAAAAGAGGCCACGTCTCTGCACTCTGGCGAGCTATTGGGTAATTTTCCAATATGGGTAGCATATTGTAAGGTGTGTCTCTGCAATTGAAAATCGTTTACGATAGGCATCATGTAATTTAAAATTTTATTACGAATTTTGTCCGCAGGCATATTTAAAATTTCTCTGAAAACAGATTTTTCATTATGTTTTCGTACGGTAAAACTGGATCTCAGTGTTATTATATCGTTTTCGATCGGCTGCCAAACGTTTAAGTGTAACGTGTTGCGTTCATCTACGTATACCAGCCTGGCAGGCATATAGGGACAATGGCTAGGTTTAGAAGATCCGACTAACATAATATTTTGTGGGATGTCCAATATATAAGTTTCATCGTTCAGCGTTATCTGTTTGAATTTATACTGAAGATGTTCGCAAAATAGTATGTAATCGTCGTGTCCTATCTGAAATTCTGGCAAATGTATATGAATACCCAAGCTGGCTTTTCTCATAGCAATAATGTAAGTAAAATTTTTCACGTTAGATAAAAAAACGCTTTTCAGAACGCATTCTATCGTACTGAAAAATCTTTTCGGCGCAGTCTTGATAGAACCCTTGTAATCGAAATCTAAAGTTATAGAATGCATTAGAGTAGAGGGTAAATCCATAGTGTAAGAAGGTGGATTGGATAAACCAATCCACTGTAGACAAAAATTGGAATAATCATCAGGTAATAAATAATAAATACCTCCTTTAAGATTATAAATTAAATAGGCCTTCAGCGGTGCTTCAGTCTTTCTGTTGACGCAATGTAAATAGGACGATTGAAAAGACATGACTTTATTTCTAAAGGAGAATCAGCAAAATGATAATTTGAGTACGATAGCCGTTATTTATATAGAATAAATTGAAGCCACACCCACTGAAAAAAAAAAAAAAAAAAAAAAATTTTTTTTTTTTTTTTTTTTTTTTTTTTTTTTTTTGTGGGTGTAGTCATGTGGTCGGAGCATTGTCTAAACACTGACAGTGAAAATATTAAATAAGTACACGAGGTAAATTTGCTCGAAACATATTGCAGTAATCCTTCAAGATACCATACATATACTGTAATACGAACTAGCATCGGCATTTTATGGTACTTGACTTTGTGGGCGTGGCATATTATTTAAAAAAAAAAAAAAAAAAAAAAAAAAAAAAAAAATTTTTTTTTTTTTTTTTTTTTTTTTTTTTTTTGAATAAATTTTATATAATGTTTTTTAATGTCGCTTTGATATTTTATAAGTCTGTCGCATCCGCTGCATTTCGAACCTCTTCTGCCTTTCGAGCCTCTTCTGCCTGTCGGGCCTCATCCGCTGCCTTTTCCTTTGCCTTTCGATCATCTTCCTTCTTTTTAAGATACTTTTTTACAATATCACTACCCAACGTTAATATGCGAACGTTCATCCATCTACGTAACAATTCGTGTGTCTTAAGATTAAGTTTGTTCTTCTGATAATATGGATGTAAAATTTTATCCTGTTCTAAATCATATAAGGGATATTTATCGTCTTGTCCTTCTTTAAAATAAACATAACCATCACATCTCTGTTGAGTATTTATGTATTCTCTCATTAGAACAAAAGTCAACGCTTTTATGTCTGATTCTGAAGCCAAGTCTTCTATTCCGCGCAATTTATACTCGGCAATCTTCATATTTTGTCTAGTTCCCTCCAATGTAGAATCGAATATATTTAATGGTAAATTTCCCTCAGCGTTTGCATTTGCTGTAACATTTGAATAAAACGATTCAGCAGTAGTAGTAGTAGTAGTAGTAGTAGTAGCCACTGTCTGGCTAGTGTTTGGTTTTGACTTTAGAAATGCATACATCGGTTGTGACCTGTATATTTTCTGTTGGAGTTTTATTTTACTCCCCACTTTAGACATCGCCTTTATTTCACATATAGTCTACCGACATAAACTGAATAGGGGTCAAATCTTTCACTGAACTGATGGCGTCAACAATTTCTTCAGAAACTCTCAACAACTGGCGATCCTTGCCGTCGGGTTTACGATACGGAGGCACATGTATCCTGACATCGTACGACGAATCCATGTTTTCGGTAACCTTGTCGTCGACCCCTATTAAAAATACAGGATCTTTGTACATTTGTCTGATATGCTGAGATGCTTTATAATAGCCATACAGTTCTTTTGATAGCTTACACTCGCTTCGTGCAAAATTTATCTGTGTGTATTTTTTAACCGAAGGCAGAAATCCTTCCACGACGCGCCGTACATAATCATCTTCGCCCAGACTCCATAAAATGATATCTATGTCCATAGCTCGTAACATCTTCAAAAAGAAATCGAGTTTGGGACGCGGTTGAAAAACATTTTCTTGATACACGCCTAGTGTTTCATCCATATCTAAAACGACTACAATCATTGCTTGGCTTGAAAAAAAGACATGCCTCGTAAATCGAAACGGTCTATTACTAGCACATCTGACGAATCCAAAAGTATCATTCGCCACATTCAGAAGAAGAACCCGTTATATTCACCTACGACCTGCGTTTTTCATTTCAACAAGCCTTGTCTTACTTTACTCAACAATTTCAATTCTGAAAAATATCACTGCCTATTTACCAACCATTCTAAATTATGGCGATCCTATACCTGTACAAAATCGTGCGACATACCAGAACATTTTTTTGACATAATGGAATTGAACAAGATATTGGGTGACGAATACGTATTGCCATTCGCTGGCCATTTCAGAGAGTATTCGGGCTACACTATTGGCATGTTTCGTCAACCGGACGAAATGTATCCGCCAGCTATAATCGAACGCCCTCAATTCATAGAAACGGTTTTTACCATGATAGTATTTTTCATAGCGACGTGCCATCGTTTAGGAGGCCACATGCCCGATGCCAATCATTTCTCGGTCTTGTATACGCGAAATCATCCCGTATTATGCGACATCGGAAAATATAACGTAGAAAATAGAGAACGGCTCCTGGACCGCGAAGACCATTTCAACAAGAAAAAATTTAAGAAATTCTTACAACGTAAAACGAATAGGCAAGTCATACGATATTTGAAGATTTACTTTCCGCATTTTTTTCAGAAAAAGAAAAAAGGTAAGAATTGCATTCTGAACGAAGAAGAATTTACATTTTCAGATCAGACACATGAATTGGTCTGCAAAAGCGAAAAGACTAGTTTATTGGACGTCATAAAAAATTTCAGACATCTAATTCCGAATTTAAGAATTCGGGCTGGCTTGCTAGGAGACTGGATCATGCTGGTAGAAAATGAAGATTGTTATATCGAAGACGATTACATAAACGTGTTTTAAATATATTACTCAAATTTGCGAATGCCCTTATTAAGATTTGCCCATGGACTGTTCAGCATTTCTGTACTCTTACTATCATCTGGATTCAGAGAACGGCCATCCAAAAATTGAGGTTGATCATCATTCGTTCGAAGATATTTCACCATGTCTGAATTGGGTGGACCTAGCCATCGATAGTTGAAGGTTGGACGTCTGAGCATACCATAAGGGCCTGGATATGGTAAAGACAAACTCTTGTAAGAATTGAGCGGTTTAAGTACAACGTTATCAATATGGACATTGTCAAAAGATAGTAACATCGAGTTAACAGAATCGATATCTTCTGAAAAGGATTCGATCAAAGAGCTAGCCATTGGTACTGTTTTAAATTAATGATGTCTCAGACAGGCCTATATATACCCTTGGATTTATTTATTTATGATTGAAGGGCACACTTAAAAAAAAAAAAAAAAAAAAAAAAAAAAAAAAAATTTTTTTTTTTTTTTTTTTTTTTTTTTTTTTTTTTTAAGGTTGGTTGGTTGATTGATGAAGTTGGTTTCTAAAGTTATATTTCACAGTTGGTTTCTAAAGTTATATTCCTCAATTGGCCGCTAAAATTATATTTCTCAGTTGGCTGCTAAAGTTATATTTCTTTATCCATTCATTGTAGATGGCGCTGCAGTCTATATATATAGTATATATATAGTATATCTATTAGGGTGGGTGGGAGTGGAATTTATTTCTTCTACTGTAAGGTCATGCATAAAATCGCTCCTGACCTTTAAAATAGGATGGGATAACGATATTGACTTTGAAAACAAGATATTTATAGACTTTTGTCTGACAAATGACAAGATATTGCAGGTTTTCATGAAATCAGAATAGATCGTGGGCTCTTATAGAAAAATCTAACTATCTAGTATCCATCAATGTGCATCTTGCTCATTACGAGGTATAGTAACTAGACGACCGTTGCAGGCAAGACACAATGAGGGTGTAGTCATGTTAGCCATAGTATATATAGACAAGCTTTAAAGGTGGGCGTGGCACTAAAAAAAAAAAAAAAAAAAAAAAAAAAAAAAAAAAAAAAAAAAAAATTTTTTTTTTTTTTTTTTTTTTTTTTTTTTTTTTTTTTTTTACGTGACCTTGAAACAAAAAATAAATAAATCTTATATTACTAAGCATTTGCATACGATATGTCGAAACGATATCTTTTATTCTCACTCGCATCTCTTTCGTACGGAATGTATCTACGTCGGGAATCATAATTTCTACAGACACGTCTAATTCCAGCACACACTGGCAAAGGAAGATTCACATCTGTCTCGTCGCATTCATCGTTGGAAGGGGTGATGGAAATAATTGAAGCGTTCGAATCTGAGCCGTCTGAATAATCACCCAATTTAGAAACGTGTTTATATCTGGACCTGTTACGCTCTCTAGGCAAAAAACGCCTGGCATATTTAGCATCAGCCACTTTTCCTTGAAACTCGGACATTCTCAAAATATTATTCCAATAACCTTCGTCGACTTGTATATTTTCTTTATATTCTTGAAATGCGTTGTTGTTGGCAAAATATCGCCTGAGATTTTTTACAGGGACTAAAAAATTATCTCCTATGGCTAAACGGGTTATTTCGGCGTGCGTGACTTCATCGGGTTGATATTCGTAACCTCGATTTGTTCTATTCAAAGTCTGAAAGGCATACAAAACGGGCACCTTGGCTGGCCTAGGCATCTTTAATTAACCAAGTTATGGATTACGCGACCTTAGTCTTACAACTTTTAAACGAAAAAAAATATCCTATACTGGAAGAGTATGTAGTCATGGACATATACTACAAAATGATTCCGATCGACCATCCATCTACTACGGTCATATCGTACGACAGGCGATTCCATAATCCAGAAGATGTTTATATTCGAGATGCCAAACCTTTCCAAATACATTATATGGTCTGTGTCGGCAACAATACGTTTTACACACATTACGTGGACAAACTTCAGTCTTTTCCAACGAAATGCATCACCATTAGGCTGAATCGATCTTATTTGGACGAATCCATTTTACTTCAGAAAAATGAGACTTTTGAAGAAGAAATTTACAAATTCATAACCTTATTAAATTTCGACGTACCGAAAATAGCTCGCGTACTGAATTTAGGATTTTTCGAGAGCACGCGTTTCATGCCTCAGAGAATCAAACTGTGGGTGTTTAAGCATAGCGTACGAAACATTAACTACCAACCGTTGAGCGAAACCGATCAAGCCTGCTTCGGTCCTAATGAAGGAGCCGTACCCATTCGCGTAATCGCGGGTCGATTATCCGAATGCCAATCTAGATCGACTCTCTTATCGCTAAACGATCTCAGCGACCAATTTAAGTTCACGCAATATTATTCCACCCGCTGGAAGACACTCGTACCGCTGGCTTTCAATCCGTTAGAGAACCCGATCGTAATTTAAGCGTAAGCCACTTTCAAATGATAGCGCTTGTTGTCGCTAGCATCTCTAACGTAAGGAATATATCGACGTTGGGCATCGTAATTTCGACAAACGCGTCTTATTCCAGCACAGACTGGCAAAGGTAGATTCACGTCCGTATCATCGCATTCGTCGTTGGATGGGGTAATAGATATGGCTGAGGCGTCTGAAAGTTCATCATCTGAAAGCTCAGCGTTTGAATAAGTTCCCAATCTGGATACGTGTCTATTTTTTCGCTTTCTAGGCCTCCGAGTCATGAATCGCTTGGCGTATTTCCTGACGGCATCATTTTCAGTCGATTGTACGACTGCGTTCCAAGCATTGTCATCTACAAGCAAACCTTCTTTGAACATTTTATAAGTTACGGCATTGGCGAAAAAACGTCTGAGTTTGGCCACCCTGACCAAACTATTCTCACCATCGCACAACGCCTGCACGTCATGCATATCTACTGCTTCAGGGTTTCTATATCCCCGATTCGTTTCGTTCAAAACAATGAAGGCAAACTGCGTAGGTATCTTAGTAGGATTCGGCATCTTTATTTACGATACATGACTTGGCCGTAAAAATGAAACTTGTAAAAGGGTGAATCTCTCACATTAAGGTGCGTATCGTAATAACAATGTTCATATTTATCGTACGCGTCCCAATGAGCTAGCGCATGGAGAGTATAGATAAACAGCAAATGCCAACAAGTCATCGTTTTGAAATATTCTGCTGGGTTGTAATTTTCAACCTGCATCATCGATGCCAAGTTGACCGTTCCGCGAGACTCGTTGTACAACATCTGGTTGGATTTGGTATAGTCTAGACAATAGCGTTTCTGAATAATTTGAAATTCGTACAGATTGAAAATAATGTAGACGGGCACCGTTTCGTCTGTGGTATTTTCATCCATATACAATTTAATGATTTCTTTAGGCCCGTTGGGTAAATTACAATAATAAAAAACGGGTTCGTAACGATCCAATCTGGGAATGCGTTGGTCGAATATCCAATTCAGAATCGGTACCCAACGCTCGAAAATGATATGAAATTGTTTGAGATCCACGACCGTGAACTCTTCTATAATTCTATAGCAGGCGGCCCATGCATCTCGCCATTTGTTGACTCGACTCAGAGATCTGGGAATGTGTAACGTCTCTTGTCGATTTTCAGACATCTTGACTTAACAAAAAAAGCATGCACAAGACCTGGGTCGTTTTCTTTCTGATGTGGCTGGCCTATGTTTGGGTTTGGAAAAGCTCAAAACTACAAGTCGATAATAGGCAGGTTCGAGCCGAGGCTCCCACGTTTCGCCAAAATTGTACTACTAAACAGATACCGTGCATAGACGATTGTTCGTTTCTTTGCGTAGATAGGGATGCCCAGTGCATAGATGGCATTTGCCAATCTCGAGAAGAAACGGTTCCGTGCAAAGAAGAGACTGGAGGCGTATTGATGCTGATCAAAGACCCCGTGCCGCGATGGACATGCATCTGTACAAATTCTACGTTTTATAGAGGCCCGGATTGCAGCGAACTCAACAAAGATGTGTGCGAGCATGGAGTATTTTTATACGTGAATAGATACAATTTTTTATGTATGTGCCTAGCACCTTACGAATTGGTGACTATCGATCACAAGCCGTTTTGCGTAGAGAAGGCTAAAGCGCGATTTATAAAAGAAACTCTCTAAAATTTTATCTATGTTGACGCCATTTTTCATCAGACTGAAATTTTCTGTACGCGACACCCAACGTAATATCTTCGCTATGGCTGTTGGTCGGTATCAAGACAGTGGGAATAATATTTTTCAAATAGTCGTAAGTACGCTTATCCACGGCCCCGACTACATCCCAATCGCTAAATTTTAAGTTCTTATGAAAAACTGAACGAATAGTGGCATCCATTTCAGAAATATCTACATAAGTACCAAATTTTACGTTATCGGGTACATGAAAACCGTTTACGGTGTTGTTATAGGCTATATCTCGATGCAAGAATGAAATCTTGTTTGGATTGGCAGCTAAGGTTATCGTTTCAAAGGGTGGATGTACAGACGTAAAGGCTACGATCCATGGCTTCCAATTGGAATTCTGTAAAATAAACGTAACATGAGCAGTATGACTATAGTTGTCCATGATATGATAAAACTGCAAGTTGGAGTGAGGCTTTTATAGGTGCTGGCCAAGACAAAGCTTACATTTAAAAAAAAAAAAAAAAAAAAAAAAAAAAAAAAAAAAAAAAATTTTTTTTTTTTTTTTTTTTTTTTTTTTTTTTTTTTTAATGCCCTTGAATGACCTTGAAGCTCGTTGCCACAAAAAGCAAGTCGGAGCAAAATAGGAGAATGTAGGAGCATGAATCGTAGCTACCCTATAGAAATGGATAGATTTTTTTTTTTTTTTTTTTTTTTTTTTTTTAATATATTTATAATATAGTTATATTATATTATATTATATTATATTATATTTATAATATATTTATAATAATATTTATATTTATAATAATATTTATATTATAATATATTTATATTATATTATATTATATTATATTTATATTATAATAATATTTATAATAATAATAATAATAATAATAATAATAATAATTATATATATATATATATATATATATATATATATATATATATATATATATATATATATATATATATATATATACTTGTATACTCAGAAATTACTGTAAAACATCTTTTAATTTAAGTGATTATAATTTTGTAGTCTGGATTTTCTATGTCAGTTATAGTGTCGCTGTCTCAGACAGTTTCACTATATCGGCATAAGACTACGCTCTTTATTGTCTTGCCAAGTTTCTAGCCTGGACTTTGAATGTCAGATATAGTGTCGCTGTCTCAGACAGTTTCACTATATCGGCATAAGACTATGCTCTTTATTGTCTTGCCAAGTTTCTAGCCTGGACTTTGAATGTCAAATATAGTGTCTCAGACAGTTTCACTATATCGGCATAAGACTTGCCAAGTTTCTAGCCTGGACTTTAAATGTCAGATATAGTGTCTCAGACAGTTTCAAGATATCGGCATAAGACTACGCTCTTTATTGTCTCCAAATGTAAGTTTTTAGTCTGGACTTTGTATGTCAGCTATAGTGTCTCAGCCAGTTTCAAGATATCGGTATGAGGTTACATTCTTTAATTGTCTCCAAGCCCATTACTATAAGCTAGCTACGATCCTATCCGACATTCTTAAAATAAAAAACGAGATGCTAAATATTTTACTTAAAAAAACAAAATATAGCCTCTCTATAGATGCTCGAAGGTTTTTGTACAACCATGCAAATATTGCTTATATTATATTTCTACATACTTTTTTGCTCTCTACATTCTGCCGCGCTTGCTCGTGGCTTTTTGTTACACATATGCCCTTTGTTTGTTTAATGCTCGAGGCTTTTTGTTTTGCTCAAATTTGCCCAACTATTTGTTAGTTTAAAGCTCGAGGCTTTTGTTACATATATCCCCCCTTATTTGTTCAACGCTCTATACATTAAGATATGCTTTAAAAATTATGCAGTCAGTGCTCGATTCATTAATTCATGCTTTAACCATTATGCAGTCGCTGCTCGAAGCCTCGTTTGGTCATATACATTTTACGGGAATTCAACACCCTAGTTTTGACCACGCAAATTTAAAACCTGTTCCAGTACTAATACGGTATCGTATACGATAACATAAATATTTATGTCTTTTTCAAAAATCATTTTTTTCTAATTTGAAAGACAAAACGCCTCATATTTTCTAATCGAGTACCATGTAACCTCTGAGACCAACTCTGGCATTATAAAAAATGAGGTATTTAGTCGCAAAAATTAGAAAAAATGACCTTAGGGCTCAGAGTATCAAATCTATAAAATAGCGACCCTTGTTGTTAAAAAATTAATAGCAAAATACATTTCGTACAAAACTGTCTATTTAAAACGACTCGTATCTACAAATTTAAAATTATCGCGTCAATCCTCCATCTGTATGGTAGGTTCTGTCTTATATTCTAAAAGATATTTGTAGCATTTCGCGTCTTCAATGACCACGTTGACCGATTTAGGTATCGCCACAGTAGCCTCAATATGCACTCTATCACCATGTTCAAAAAATTTTTCTTCAAACGCAGACGCCGTACCGCTACCTCTTAAAGCATTAACTTCCATATTACCCAATTTCATACCCCCTCTTCTACTGCGACCTTTGACGGGTTGGTTGGTCACTCTATCCAACACACATTTTACGGGAGCGTATAAGTGTTCGCTAGCCCAATACGCGACCGAAAAATAAAACGTCTTGCCATAAAAGGCCTTCGCGTCTCGTATCAAAACACCTTTCGAATTACGTACGGATTGGCTATCTCTGCCACCGCCCAAATACATGGCTTCTAAAATCTGTCCGGGCGTCATCCTGAACATGCAGTAAGGGTTCACTATCAAATCGGGTACGATCCCATCATCCAAAATAGGCATCTCTTCCAAGACTCGCACGACCCCTTTCTGACCGTGCAAACTACAGAGTTTGTCTCCTGTATCGCAGACATGCTGTTGTTCTACGCTAATAGTCAGTTTGTCTCCGCTTATGAAATGCTGAGCGACCCTGAACGGCGTTTTGTTGAAACGAATGCGGTATTCACTATCAGAAATTTTATTCAGTATTATATGTAAAGAATAGGGTTCGACTTGCAAAACATCTCCACTAACAAGCGTCCCCAATAAACCAGATTCTGGATCTTCGTCGCCGCGAACGGGATAAAATTTAACCCAAGATTTGGCATCCAAATTCAATCTGAGCGTGTAAAACCTGCAGCCATCGAACGCATCGTAGCCTTTACGTTTCGCTATGCAGTCTTCTTGCGTGCAGCCTTTGAAACTCATGTAAGTGACTACGGGCTGAGGCATGGCTATCTCAAAATGTTCAGAAACGCCATCCTTCTTGGCCGGTATGAGAACTTTATGGTCGGGAGTCAGTTTTTTATAATAAGTGGATACCGTATCCATAAAATATAGAGCGTATTCCGAAGTCGTAGCCAAAACAGAATTTTTCATCGCGTTGAAGGCCAAAATATTTTTCGGAAAGGCTGTATGGTTACAAAATCGGTTCAGATCCACCAAGTAGCTGGTCGCATGAATCCCAGCCAGCCTGTGTATGTAATACGAGATGTCGTACGGGGTCACCCAGATATCTGTGTCAGGCACCCTTTTCATAATGAAACCCATCTTATAACGGATAATGATAAAATTTTCTCTCTGATAGCACTCGATTGTCTTGAAATGGTTCTTCAGCCTCAGCAGCTCGATACCGTAAAAAGATTTTTCGGTTACGGGTATGCAGGCCTCGTTCACAACTACGAAATAGCGGCTGTCTTTCTGAGACTCGAGTTTCAGCTCATCCCAAAATTTATCATTGGGTACATCATGATAGACTGGATCCAGATCGTCGCACGTAGAAACAATCGTGTCTCTGACCATCATAGTCGTGCGACCCACATTTTTTGTTTCGAAAATACCCAGTATGCATAAAAAATACAGATAGCTAGGATGAAAAGAATCGACGGTTGAATTTTTAACTTTTTTGGAAATCTGTCTCACTATAACGTGTAGCAGATAAGGATTTAGTTTGTAGGTCTGAGACGTAATTTCTCTATAGCAACCTATATTTTTTTCCATGAATACTTCACCGTTGACACCTATTTCGCGATGCGATCCTGAAGGCTCGTTGGTCATCTTTCCAGCAGATTTAGTTTCCTTATAATAGACCGTTTTTCGAGACAGAACGTGCAGCAAGAACCCGTCTTCGATAGATTTCGAGACCAGACCCGTTCTGGCTTTGATCAGCTTCCAATCTTGCTGCAGCAGAGGGCCGTACAAATATTTTATGAAGAGTTTGGTAAACATGTGGCCTGGGCTGACAACCATTTTATTACCCAGATGATCGATGTCAAAATGCTCGTTTCGATACAGCATGGACATGTAAGCCGTCAAATTTACTGGATAGGGGCAATGATTGAAAAAATGTGGATCGTCGTTGGTTTTAGTACCGTTGTTATGAATAACTACCACATCGCCACATTTTTTGCCATCGTAGTCTGCCACGTAGAAATTTAACTCTTTTCCGCGATCTAGAGCATTGTAGGAATAGACTCGAACAATTTTTCTTTGAATGACATGCGTGTTGGTAGGATCGTTCGTATAGAAATAGGGTAAATGGCGCAAAGAACCACCGACTAGAAAGAATCCACTCCCTACATCTAATTTTGTAAATGGATACTGGGTTTCAGAGGCCGACAGAGGTTCGCGAAAAGACCTCTCGTTTTGATGGCGAATGGCCATATCTAGAAGCGATCCTATCATGATTGGAAATACATCTTTTAAAATTTTTTTGGATTTGATAGAACACGCGTACATGGTTCTTAACAAAATGTGCTGATGGGGATCGGCTGGGCCTTCGTAAACGAGATAGACATCTAGACGATCGCGCAAAAATCGAATAAAATTATTAACGTGTATGTTATAATTATCTAAAATAGGTTTAATCATAGCCGGGACGTCTAGCACTGGCGTATTTAATTCGTAGGTCATGGACGCGCTGCTTGAAGGTGTTGTCGCAGACATCTTGATGCTGATGCAGGGTATAAACGCAAAGGGACACTGTTAACGTAATAACGAAGAGACAGTAGAGATTGAGCCCGTGTAAGTATGGGGCATGAAACGAGTACTGATTGCCAAAGATGGATTGGACAAAGGTTTTATAGCCCATCGTTAGCTTGATTTATAAATAAAAAAACAAGGCTACATAAAAAAAAAAAAAAAAAAAAAAAAAAAAAAAAAAAAATTTTTTTTTTTTTTTTTTTTTTTTTTTTTTTACTATTGTTTTATTTGAAGGTCTCTTTGATGATAGGCCATCGTAGCTACTTCTATTCCTGGACAAGGATAATCTAACAATTTCGACTTCACATGAAAATGACAAGCGTTTATGATTCTTACTCCAGTTGGCACTTTAACCAGATGTACGTTTCTGTATCCGCACTGATGCTTGAAAAATTTGTACTGGGCACGACCATGGACATACAGTGGAGTGTCTAACGGAACGCAATATGTCAGCTTATTAAGCCAACTGTTGGCTTTAAGTCTCCATTCGAAGAGTTTTGGCTGTAAAAGTAGCTGTTCACACTGAGAATTGTAAAAACGATCTTTGTTATGTATTCTAGATCTAGTTTGGGCAAGATCTCTCAGCGTGACCCAGTAATGTTGAGGCAGGGGTGCTACTGTAAATATGTAGACCTTATCTGGAGAAATGGCAAATGCTATTTCTAACGGTTTTAGGGATCCGTTTCCAACATTCAGCCAAACGGCCTCAGCAAAGACTTCATCTTGACAACAGAAGATAGCAGGATTCATGATTGCAGTAGAATGATAGTTTGAGAGTGCGGCGTTGCCTTTTTATACGTTTGAAGAAGGCCACACCCACCTCAAAAAAAAAAAAAAAAAAAAAAAAAAAAAATTTTTTTTTTTTTTTTTTTTTTTTTTTTTTTTTTTTCAAGGGTGGGTGTGGCTTTTTATTAATTAATTTTTAAATATTTTTTCCATCAGTTTCTTATCATCTTCTTTTTTTTGATAAGAAATTATATAATACTTTGGATAAAAATTCTCAAAAATTTTATGCTTATTATCAATTTTTATTTTTTGCTGAATTTTAAAATAATTATATGCTATTTTTACGGGATACAGTTGGCCTGTATACACAAGTCGATCATCATTCCAACTCTTAATTTGGGCAGACGATATCATTGGAAAATCGAGTGAATCAAAATATCTGTATCTCTTCAAATCTTTTACATTTTCAATAAGAAAATAATATTGTTTATAATAAATCTTATCGCATCCCATAAATTCAAAATGCACGATTGGATAATTTTCCACGTCTTCTTTCGTAAAAGTAAATCTGAAGCCAGTTTCTTCACGAAATTCTCGATACGCCGTTATAAAATAATCAAATAAGGTTTGTGGGTTTTTCGTAGACGGCTGTCCATGCGGAAAATCGTACAGATCTTCGTACAATTTGCCATTCACAAAGCACATATAATCCAATTTATATTCTTCGCTCAGCTTTGGTAACTGTTCTCTTTCAAAAACGTCTCGTATCTGGTCAAAGGCATTCTTGGAATATTCACAATACTTAGTTTTGCTTTTATGGAGATGCGTGTAATAATTTTGCACACAGTATGGCACCTTACGCTTGATAAGTACAACTTGGTTGTCAGAATTTTTGACGATTAAGCCATATGAAGTAGTATATTTATTCGTTTGTCTCATGACACCTTTTTGATGCTTTCTTGACAAAAAACTTAGCATTAATAATTTAATCTATTTCAGTTAAGCCGTATGTAGCTTTCAGAAAAACTTAAGACCTCATAGATAGAAGGCTCTACCATGAATGATCGTTGCGCAGAGAAGGCACCCATATATAGATAAATAATATGACCTTGAATTAAAAAAAAAAAAAAAAAAAAAAAAAAAAAAAAAAAATTTTTTTTTTTTTTTTTTTTTTTTTTTTTTTTTTTTTTTTTCAAGGTTGGTTGGTTGGTTGGTTGATTTTAATGTGACTTTGATGGAATTCTAATATTTTTTTTGTATATAAATTTTTACAAGCCTCCGTTCAAAATCTTTTTTTTTTTTTTTTTGTTTAATAATCAAGATATGGAATTTTTTCAAAAGGCTTTAGTTTCTAAGAAATCTACCATTATCTATAGTCATTATGGACGTTATCCTAACTTAGTCAAATTCTATTTGGATTCCATTCCTGAGCTAGAACCCGTATCAGACTACGAGCTGACATTTTTATATCGTCCAAATCTATACGAATCGCGTCTATTACATATTGTGATCGAACCTTCGTTTGACGCCATCATTCCATCTGACGTTTGGGCGATCGTTTTGAGTAGCCATTTGCAACTCTTCTGGAATCCATTATACACTCAGGTTATAAAATGTGACAAGATTTTTGATATATCCCAACCTACAGATGACCTGTCAGATATGGAAGCGATGGTACCTCCAACAAACCACGCTTGGCCTTTCTGCGAGAAAATTGAAAATACTAGAATAGACTTATCAGACGTAGAAAATTGTCACGAGGCCTATTTGAAAATTTTGACTGCTATGGACCTTCTCAGCACGACTTCTAAATGGCATCTATCAATCGGAGAAAATTTACGCCAAAACCTTTTAAAGAAACTGAAACCTGATTATTCTAACCGTCAGCTATTACTCATTTTGGGGTGAAATCGGCCTAGGCGATTCTGGGGTCTCTACAATTGGATTTTCTACAATTTCGGATAATTTCAGAGGCTGTATTTTTCTTTTACGCTTATTGGGTTGCTGTTGAGCTCGCAGCTTGGTTCGCCTGTCTTCTGCCACACGTTTCATTTCTTCTTCACCCACCATTGTTAAGTACAGTTCCAAACACCTATCCATATCGGGATCTGCCTCATATGTTTCGTCACCTTCAATATCTAGGGCCTTGCTCACGATCAATTTGATGCTTTCAGGATTAGAGTAATAAGTATACAGAGCCCTGACGGCTGCATTGTGTTTCTCGAAATTATTGTTAAAGGCATCTTGAACGTAATATTTAGGATGCAGGTTGATGATACCATCGACAGCAAACCATCTACAAATGCTGGCAGGATCATGTTTGTACCAAGTACAGGTAAACTTCAGCAATTCGTTGGGATGTGGGCAATCTCTAGATAGGACACGTTCTACCGTAGCTCGCTCTTCGTGAGACAGCCTAGATTTTATACTTTCATAGGCATTCAAAATTTCATCGTGATATTGTACAAACAGTAGAGTTTTCTCATTCTGATAGAACTGGACACGCGTATACTGTGAAATTTTCTTGTACAAACGTAAAATGATAGTCTCCATAGTCAAGTAAGGATTTTTATTCTGCAAGACCTCATGCTGAACAGCCCCATCAATAAGCATCTCAATAGGATTCATAGCTTCCATTATGAAATAATAATAGCAATCCAACGAACCTTACTTATATAGCAAAAGGCCAGTATAAAAATAAATAATATCAAGGTCACGTAAAAAAAAAAAAAAAAAAAAAAAAAAAAAAAAAAAAAAAAATTTTTTTTTTTTTTTTTTTTTTCATGTGACCTTGCTGTAACCTTGACGGCTTGGTTACGATTTTATTATCCTTGACATATTGTACATTTCTTGGGTTTTATAATCCTTTTAGTTTTACGTTTAAAACCATCTTTAGCTTTTGACATTTTCAGTGTTGCTGCTGACAGTCTACGTTGTTTGCTGATGATCGAATTTAAACTAATTATCTTTTCGTTTAAAGTTACAGCAATTTGTGCTGCATCCATACAAAGGCGAGATCGTTCACCCCTTAATCGGACATTTTCAGCATATATTAATTCGTTTAATATACTTTGAAAAAAAGATATATCTCGTAAATCGTTAACTTCTTTAGCCAATTTATCATTTTTATGTGCTAGCTCCATATTATTATTTCTTAACGTCCAAACCAAAGAGCTGTAGGATACTGTTGATTCCATGTCCGTAAAGGAAAGATATGGCTGCTGCTGGCAAAGATCGAGATAGAATGATGAAGTGACAAGTCAACAGTCTTATATATACATGAGCCACGCCCACTCAAAAAAAAAAAAAAAAAAAAAAAAAAAAAAAAAAAATTTTTTTTTTTTTTTTTTTTGGTTGGTTGATGAAGTTGGTTTCTAAAGTTATATTTCTAAGACATGAATTAATTAGATTCAAAGCCTGAATCAGTATCTTCTATATCATTTACTATTTCATGAATGCTTTGAAAATATGTTAGATCAATGTAAGATAGCGGCTGGGCACATTCCAGGCATTTGAGCGGATGGTTTTGAAAATAATTTACAAGGCATCGCTGATGAAAAGCGTGTTCGCAATCCAATCTATAATTCGATCTTGGATAGTTTATCAACTTATTACAGCACAAACATTTATCCATATTTGAAAAATTGCATAACCCTTTATTCTTGAGCAAAGACAAGATTTATTTTCATCTTTTCTAAAAATGTTTTAATACATTTTTTTGTAATTTCTGGGCCTAGCAAAAATTCCATAATAAAAGTCGTTATTATAAATAATATAACTATAAAAAGAACTGTAATAAGTAAAATTGTGGCAAATATGAATGAGCATATTAATAAAAAACTCTCATAAACTTTACTTAGCATATTTGCATGTGTGCAATATCATACCAATAATAAATTGTCTAAATAGAATTTTCTGATATATATACAGACTTGGGTGGGCGGGGCACTTGAAAAAAAAAAAAAAAAAAAAAAAAAAAAAAAAAAAAAATTTTTTTTTTTTTTTTTTTTTTTTTTTCAAAGGCATCTAAGATTTTTAAAAGTCCTTCAACCTTCAATTACAATTTCTTTAAATTCCTCTCCATTATTTGGCAATACGTTATACCTGTATGCTGCAGCCAAGGTTCTATCTTCAGCAATTAGTGTGTTATCCAACAATATAATTGAATTGCAAAATGTTTTTAGATAATCATACGTAGGCCGATCGACGGCTGCCAATTGTGTCACCCAGCCATCTTTCCAGTACTCTGCGCCATAGATTTCGCTAAACTCAGATTCGAAATGTGGCAGACTGATTTGGTAATTTAGTTTTTTAGAAGGGTTTCTGGGAAAATCATCCGCGTTTAGACAATTATAATTCAAATCAGAATCTGTCCAGGTAAAGTCGTTGCTAAGCAAACCAATACTAAAAGTCTTGTATGGTGTCACGGTTGAAGTCATAGTAATAGTCCATGGGATTTGCCTTCCTTCATAGCGAACAAAAGAGACATGCACAGCATAAACATAGTGTAGACCAGCCATTGTAAGTTGTGTGGGCGAATAATATTACTAGACACTACCACATCTCTCTTATATATAGCAATTATGGATGTGCCACACCCACTCAAAAAAAAAAAAAAAAAAAAAAAAAAAAAAAAAAAAAAAAATTTTTTTTTTTTTTTTTTTTTTTTTTTTTAAGGGGGGGGTATTTTAGTAGTAAATACTGTCAGTAAAAATATCTTTATCCACCAATTTTTCATTCTGCCAATCTTTTATACATTCCCATCCACCCTGATTATTGGCCCATTCGTCATACTCAAATGTCAGTATTTTCAATATACGAAATAAACATTTAGTCTTATAATTCGATTTATCAGCTTCAATTAAACTGTATAATTGGCGAATAAATTCACAAGCGATCATAAACCGAATCCATTGTCTTTTACCCTTCATGTTTAGAAAAAATGGATGTACGATATAAGGAAATAGTATACCATGCACATTTTCTATACTTAGTAAAATAGACCTAACATAGAATGGAGACGCGAATACTTTAACGTACATGGTAACAATAACAGCATATTTTGCTATAAATTCATCAAAATTAGTTTTCATAGTGACAATAAATTTTTCTTCATGTTCATTGATTGGATGAAAATTCCAATGATCAGGATATAAAATATCGATGTTGGTTTTAAGCATATAAATAAAAATGTTTACTAAAACAAAATCAGTTCTAATAATATTTTGTACGGAATAGATTTGTATTTCAAGCGTCTTTCGATATAGATTATAGCAAGCTTTGTTACACCATAATCGAGGATAGGTCAACAAATCGCTGAATTCAGTTATAGAAAATAATTTATATTTTTCGTAAACGGGTAGGTACTTGAGTATTTTCAATTTTATTTCATTAGGCAATAAAAAAAACGGGAAACTCATCATTTGTCAAAAGAATTACTCAGTTATTATTTATATGTGTACAATATTAAACTTTATACATATGGCTAAGTACCATAAACTGTCTAGACCATCCTATTTTACAGTAGTTACAGGGTATTTTGAAAGATGACTGCAATAAGTTTCGAGCACATTTCACTTGTAATAATATTAGCCAAACTTTGATATCTTGCAGAAGGTTTTCTGAAACGCGTAAAAGAAACAGTCAATATTTCAAAGACTAAACGCTTGAAATCTATGAGATTTGCCAAACACACTACAGAGGAAGAGTTGACGAAATGTATAACAGGTAGTAAAATTAAGGCTTATATATAGTCAAACCACGCCCAAAAAAAAAAAAAAAAAAAAAAAAAAAATTTTTTTTTTTTTTTTTTTTTTTTTTTTTTTTTTTTTTTTAAATATTATTTCTTCTTGATAAGCTTACCAACTAACGTGTCAGGATGTATGCAATCGAAAGGTAATTTTTTAGCGAATCCTGGAAAGCATACAAAAGTCACATCTGGTAAATACCTCGATATTAGATATTGTCGCACGATTCCATCCGAGATATCTTTAAACGTGGGTCCCTGGGTTTTAAGATCTTGTATGGAAAAAAGTGTGCCATATTCAACCCTAATACCAAACGATCGAAATGTTTTAATAAACCATATGAGAGGTTTTTTTGTTACACGTAGTAATTTTTTCAAGTCTTTTTCTACATCAAATTTAGCAGTACTATTTATCAATACGACATACCGACAAACGTGACTTGATACTTTTTTGTTAAACCTCATAGCAGGTTCCCATTGTCGAAACGGAACATTCATACTGGTAAAATATATGTAGTGTGGAAGCTTTTATAGCTGTATATACATGTGGCTTTTATGACTGTGTATATATATAGCTATTTCAAGGACACCTTAAAAAAAAAAAAAAAAAAAAAAAAAAAAAAAAAAAAAATTTTTTTTTTTTTTTTTTTTTTTTTTTTTTTTAAATTCTATATTTAATTTTACAGTGGGTGAACTATCTTTGTCAAACTTGATAGCTTATTAATCTATTTTAGTTTTACGGTGGGCATATTTAGTCTTACAGAGGGTGAAATATCGCAGCTGTCTTTGAATTTACTCATCCGTTTTAGGAGCCTCTTCATCCGTTTTAGGAGTGTCATCATCCGTTTTAGGAGTCTCTTCAACATTAATTTGTTTAGTCTTTCCCCGAAATTCGCTCAACTTCATAGTATAGGCTCGTAACATATCGATTCGAAATTTATCCAAATCATGATTTTGTATACGTTCAGCTATTGCATTGTATCGCTTATCATATTCAGTAATATCTCGCCAAACTTGATAAACTGCCAATTTATGCTTCAATAGGTCATCCACATAATCTCTTACGCATTTGAGTTCGTCGAGATCCTCATAACATTCCAATTTTTTAAATTCGTCTATGGAATATGTCTTATTATGCCATGTTCCATGAATATTGAAATCAATTTCAGTAGGTTCTGGTAATTTATCCTTCACGGCAAGATCCCATGACTCCCAGTTAGCCTTTTCGATAACGGCTCGACATTCAGCAAGATTTAATTTTAATCCTCGATTATGAGCCCAACCCATTACAGTTCCTAATAACTCACAAGTCAATTCCATTCTAGCTTCAAATTTCATTTCAGGCTTCTCATAATGCTCAGGATGGTGATCGTTACGTTTATAATGGGCCTTTAAACAGTTTAAATAATTCAGTTCCGGATCAATTTTTGGTGTATAGGTTGAAGCCATCTATCTACTTGTATCCTGACAAGATTCATTTATCTGCCCAGTCTGATTTTCCACCAAATCCTCTATCGCCACGAACGGTATCTGATAATTCCGTTGTCTCTATCATTTCAGGATAAATTGCCAATTGAAACACAGCTTGGGCTATAGCGCTGCCTTTCTGGATGGTGAAGTTGTCCAGCGAACAATTTTCCATAATCACGCCTACAGAGCCTCTGTAGCCTGGATCTATCACGCCGCCACACACTCTCAGTTCTGCCAAAGCCAACGACGACTTGTCCCAGAGATACATTCCCATGTAAGATGGAATCTCGAACGCTATTCCAGTATCAATCGTTTTTGTCTCGCCAGGTCTCAACACGATTTTCTTAGGCGCGTACAAATCGAATCCCAAAGACTGGTCGTCTCTCTGTTCCGGGTCTATGGCAGAATCCCGCACTTTCATATATTTCACTTCTGGCTTATAGTGACGAAATAGAAACGAGACTATCCCAGTAGCAAGGCGTTGAAGAACCATGTTTAAGAAAGCCATGTTAGAAGAATAATTTGCTGAACAAATAAAATGACCGAGCTTATATAGCCGTATGTTGTGCTAAGCCACACCCACTCAAAAAAAAAAAAAAAAAAAAAAATTTTTTTTTTTTTTTTTTTTTTTTTTTTTTTTTTTTTTTTTAGGGTTGGTAGATTGATTGATTAATTAGTGTTGGACTTACGATTTACCTGGACACTTCTTGAACAATTTTTTCTCCTGTGCTTTGTTCAATTGAAAGGTCCACATACTCCAATCTTCGTCCAAAACTGATTTAATCTTAGCGCCAGGCTTACCAAACGGATCCATTTTATAATGTAAATCGAGTCTAATACAAGATAATAACGCAGAGTCTTCCATAATATCTATAAGGGTTTTGGATGCCAGATTAAATAAATTCTCATTGTATCCAAATTTTGCGTAACATTCTCCAAGAAAGCATCCAGTAGTTATCAAACACTCCATCACCCAAGGCTGATAAGATTCGGGACCCGACCAACGACGATGCGTCAAGCTTTCGTCATTACAAAGGTTTCGGACTTTAAAAGATATGCTATCGGAATCGAGAATAGTTTTTAATTTTTCTTTCAGCTTGGGAATGACATCTTCAATCTGTTCGATTTCAATACCAGTAGGTAAGGGCGGTGTCTGAAAATAGTATTCTAACATCCTCAAAATAGCAAGGGCAAATTTGTGTTCTCTCGGTTTCCATTGTGGATCATCCCAGTCATCTTTGACATCGACCAGCCTAAATTGGCTTGTATCTTCCCAGTTTGCCAAATGCACGCAGTCTCTGAGTAGGTAATGAAATATGCTGTGAATGGAATCAGAGAAGTTCATTGTGAGAAATTGTAAAGATTACCTACAACAATTGTAGAATGAAAAAATGATATAAATTTGGAAGGCGGCCAGCCTTTATATACAGGATAAATAACAATCAACCAACCAACCGTTTAAAAAAAAAAAAAAAAAAAAAAAAAAAAAAAATTTTTTTTTTTTTTTTTTTTTTTTTTTTTTTTTTAACGGTTGGTTGGTTGATTTTTATGTAGTCACGTAGACGGAACATTTTCAAATAAAATAAGTAGATATGGATCAGGAAAAATTTATTGAAGAAATCTCCCCGTTCGACGATGACTCAACCCTTCATCTTAAAATGAGCAGCATGTCTCTCGAACAACTGGAGGCGGTAGCCAATAGATATAGAAGATATGTTGACATCTCTAGCATTATAGAAGTCTTCTTAATGGTAAAAAAGTTACCATCCAATATGCAAATGGAATTGAAATGTAACGAAAACGGTTTTTATCTAGATTTAAGCAGCCGCATGTATCTTGTCAATAGCAGGTCGTTTCCAGATAAAAAAGTTGACGATACGCTTAGCGAACTCCCCAAACCACATGAAGCACCAACATTAGACTGGGACAAATTGGCATCTCAGTAACAGGTTTATTAAAATCATATTATTTCATTCATGCTATATTTACAAATTTCATATTTTTGAACTTTAATAAGTAATTTATCGGGATAATTTTTGAGAGGGTTGTCAGGTCGATATTGCTTCATATACTGTTCACGAGTTATTACTTGAAATAGAGGTGTCTGCCGGCATAAACAGCACCAATTATCCCTTTCTCGTACAAATGATTCCGGTTCATATATGCGCATTCTAAAGTAATGTCTATCAATTAAACGCTCTTCTCCATAAAAAAATAATTGTATGCATTGCATACACATTTGAAATTTATAATTATCCTTTACAAAGTAGCTTAGAACATACCTTAATGCAGGCGTTATATATATTTTTGTAAGATATCTACAATGTATTTTACTTTGAAAAAAGGTCGCAATATATCTATCAAAAACCCTATCTGTTTCAAAAAATAGTTGTTCTAACGATGTATTTTGCAAAAATTTTTCAATTTTCTCTGTACATTCAATAACTTCAAAAAGCGATGTGGGTAAAATATATTTCTGAGATTCTCGAACAACTTTTTGTAATATTCGAGTAGGTAAATGCAGGCGCTCGATGTCAAAAAAAGTACTAATGTTATCCCATATCATTTTAATACACCTATCTTCTAATGTAAAAGTGCAACAGTTGTAATCACGTGTTTCGGACAAAATATGAAAAATCGAAAAATAATCTGCATATTTGATTAAATTTATCGTAATTCCAAATGGAAAATCTTTCCAAATATCTCGGTCGATTTCATTGTCTGAATTAATAAATAAATGTATATGAGTTTCCCGCATTAGAGAATTATGTTCTATCCAATTCATTATATTTAGCTTATTGATTTTAAGAAATTTAAAAAACCGTACATATTGTGGAATATCTCCTATTAGTATTATGTGATATACAAAATTATAATCGGTATCATTGAATTTAAGAGTATTAAACATACGCTGCGACATAGCGTAAATTTATAAAACTTTACACAGACTCTATAAGTCTGAACTTGATAGCTGCCAGCAGAGATAATGCTTATATACAGCTAAGCCACACCCACACATTTTAATTAAAAAAAAAAAAAAAAAAAAAAAAAAAAAAAAAAATTTTTTTTTTTTTTTTTTTTTTTTTTTTTTTTTTTTTCAGTTGGTTGGTTGGTTTCTAAAGTTATATTTCTAAAGTTATATTTCTCATTTAGCTGCTACAGTTATATTTCTAAGTTGGCCGCTAAAGCTATATTTCTCAGTTGGCTGCTACAGTTATATTTCTAAGTTGGCCACTAAAGCTATATTTCTCAGTTGGCTGCTACACTTATATTTCTAAGTTGGCCACTAAAGCTATATTTCTCAGTTGGCTGCTAAAGCTATATTTCTCAGTTGGCTGCTAAAGTTATATTTCTTTAGCCTGTAGATGGCGCTGCAATCTATATATATATATAGTATATATATAGTATATCTATTAGGGTGGGTGGGAGTGGAATTTATTTCTTCTACTGTAAGGTCATGCATAAAATCGCTCCTAATGTCTAAACCCATTTTGTAGTTAAATCGCCAACAAACTAGTCAGTATATATGTATTTTAGCATATATTTTTGAAATTTTGGTTTAAAACTACACTTTATAGATTTTAAATTTTCACTGGTTACATAATTAGCCATAGTGGCAACTTCTATGCCTGGACATGGATAAGATAATAATTTTGATCGTTTGTGAGAATGGTTAACTTTTGGCACGGCTCTTCCAATTGGTAATACGATTCGTTTTACGTGAGGATATCCACAAACTACGTTGAAAAATCGGCATTGGGATAATCCTCTAACGCACAATACAGCATGCAAAGGAACATATTTATGTAGCTGATTTAGCCAATTGTCATATTCTAATTTCCAATCGTACACCTTTGGAGAAATTAGATGATTGCTAAAAAAATTAGAATTATGAAACTGATGAGGATCCAGCATTTTAGATTTAGCATTGGCCAATTCTTGTAAAGTAAAAGATAGATGCAAAGGTAATGGTGCCAATCGAAATATATTCACTTCTTTTGGATTAACAGCAAACGCTATTTCTAATGGTATACAATTTTCGCCCAGCCAAAAGGCTTCAGCACATACTTGAACGCTTTGCGTAGGCATGAGTCTTGAAAAATGTTTAAAGCTACAGGCTTATATAGAGCTAAGCCACACCCACCTCTGAAAAAAAAAAAAAAAAAAAAAAAAAAAAAAAAAAATTTTTTTTTTTTTTTTTTTTTTTTTTCAAGGTTGTATTTTTAAATTAAAACTCTACGGCCAATACCTGTTTCAATTGATTCACACGATACAAAAGCCAGGAAACAGGATCTACATACCCGATCAAACTGACAACCATTTTCAAATCGTCGATTCTATCTCGATAGCTATGAATGGATCTGGCAAATCCCAATTCGATAGGAAACCGTCCAGTGCGTACGGACTGAGATATTCTGACTTCGGTACCAGTTTTAGGACTTTTACACACAGCTTCATTTTTTTCAACGTCGTGGTAAAGAAAAATTAATCTAGTGCCGCCAAAAGGCCCCCCACAAATGTATTCATTTACAACTACAATGCAATTTGGCTTGAGAACCAGATTTTCATCCAAACGGATTTCGGGCCCATCCATTTTATGTTTTAGATAAAATTCGTTGAAACGGTCGATGGTTGCTGGATGCGCGGCTAAGGCTCCGTCTGCCTGCATTAAAAGGGTCTCGTCAATACGATCCACTATCGGAATATTGTAGTTTCTAAAAATGCCTTCGATAGATATTTTTATGAGTCTTTCAATACCAGCTTTATTAGATTTTACTCGAATCCAGAACTCAGATTTAGGATCCATTTCTTCAGACATAATTTACAATATGTTAACGGTAGGCAAGGGTCTTGCTTACTTATATTCAATGGACAAATCGGCATATATATAGGTTAGCTAGAGTCAATCAACC
>OZ005660.1:53748303-53833537 GCA_963930645.1 Salticus scenicus | reverse complement strand
TGGATTTACATGTTTTGGGATATGGACGAACATCGAATTAATAGTTTTTAAAAAATGTCTGTCTGTCTGTCTGTCTGTCTGTCTGTCTGTCTGTATCATTTTTTTGTGGACGCTGTATCTCACGAACCAATGAATGAAACTTAACCAAACTTGGTATTTAGTTGCACCCTGACATAAACTGGTGCTGATTAGATTTTGGGATCAATCGCTCAATAGGTGGCGTTGTGATCGCATTTTATGCAAATTTTTAACATGGCAGCATAGGACAAAATTCCGTATAAATGGGCATAAAGAGAGTTATTTTACACTTGTGATTGTAAAATTAATAGGATTTATTGATAATAGTAGTAGTTAGCTAGGAAAAAAATTTTGTGCATGGGGGGGCATCGCTTCCCCCCCTGGGGGGGAAAATCCCCCCCCGGGGGAAGTAAATTTTCAAGATGGGTATCTTTCGAAAGGTCTCGTTGATAATAGTAATAGTTAACTTGGAAAAAATTTTTGTGCATGTGGGGGCATCGGTTGCCCCCCCACCGGGGGGGAAGTTCCCACCCGGGGGGGCAAAATTTCAAGATGGGTATCTTTCGAAAGATCTCGTCAATACCTTTAAAACGAATGGTTGAACGATAAATCTGTGATAATTTAAACCAAAGTTATCGATTTTTTTAACTTTTAACAAAAAAAAACTTAGAAAAATATCGCAATTTTTTTTTTTTTTTTTAACGAAATTTAACCAAACTTGGTATTTAGTTGGTCCCTGACATAAACTGGTGCTGATTATGTTTGGGGATCAATAGCTCAACAGGTGGCGCTGTGATAGCATTTTATCTAAATTTTTAACATGGCAGCATAGGACAAAAATTCGTATAAATGTGCATAATTAGAGTTGTTTTAAACTTGTGATTGTAAAATTAATATGAATTATTGATAATAGTAGTATGTAACTAGGAAAAAAAATTTTTGCATGGGGGGGCATCGCTTCCCCCCCCTAGGGGGGAAATACCCCCCCAGGGGGGGTAAATTTTCACATTGGGTATCTTTCGAAAGATCAGGTTGATAATAGTAGTAGTTAACTAGGAAAAAATTTTTGTGCATGTGGGGGCATCGGTTGCCCCCCCCACCGGGGGGGGAAGTTCCCACCCGGGGGGGCAAAATTTCAAGATGGGTGTCTTTCGAAAGATCTCGTCAATACCTTTAAAACGAATGGTTGAACGATAAATCTGTGATAATTTAAACCAAAGTTATCGATTTTTTTTACTTTTAACAAAAAAAAACTTAGAAAAATATCGCAATTTTTTTTTTTTTTTTTTTTTTAACGAAATTTAACCAAACTTGGTATTTAGTTGGTCCTCGACATAAACTGGTGCTGACTATGTTTGGGGATCAATAGCTCAACAGGTGGCGCTGTGATAGCATTTTATCTAAATTTTTAACATGGCAGCATAGGACAAAAATTCGTATAAATGTGCGTAATTAGAGTTGTTTTAAACTTGTGATTGTAAAATTAATATGAATTATTGATAATAGTAGTATGTAGCTATGAAAAAAATTTTATGGATGGGGGGGCATCGCTTCCCCCCTGGGGGGGAATTACCCCCCCCCGGGGGGGATAAATTTTCAAGATGGGTACCTTTCGAAAGGTCTCGTCAATACCTTTAAAACGAATGGTTGAACTATAAATCTGTGATAATTTAAAACAAAGTTATCGATTTTTTTTCACTTTTAACAAAAAAAAAAAAAAAAAAAAAAAAAAAAAAAACTTAGAAAAAAAAAAAAAACGTACTTTTTTTTTTTTTTTTAAATATTGTTACTGATTGAATATGTATAGGTAAATATAGAAGAAAGTCTTGTGGTGGCCACAACATACTAGTTTTGTTAAAAGTAAAAAAATCGATAACTTTGTTTTAAATTATCACAGATTTATAGTTCAACCATTCGTTTTAAAGGTATTGACGAGACCTTTCGAAAGATACCCATCTTGAAAATTTATCCCCCCCGGGGGGGGGTAATTCCCCCCCAGGGGGGGAAGCGATGCCCCCCCATCCATAAAATTTTTTTCATAGCTACATACTACTATTATCAATAATTCATATTAATTTTACAATCACAAGTTTAAAACAACTCTAATTACGCACATTTATACGAATTTTTGTCCTATGCTGCCATGTTAAAAATTTAGATAAAATGCTATCACAGCGCCACCTGTTGAGCTATTGATCCCCAAACATAGTCAGCACCAGTTTATGTCGAGGACCAACTAAATACCAAGTTTGGTTAAATTTCGTTTAAAAAAAAAAAAAAAAAAAAAAAATTGCGATATTTTTCTAAGTTTTTTTTTGTTAAAAGTAAAAAAAATCGATAACTTTGGTTTAAATTATCACAGATTTATCGTTCAACCATTCGTTTTAAAGGTATTGACGAGATCTTTCGAAAGACACCCATCTTGAAATTTTGCCCCCCCGGGTGGGAACTTCCCCCCCCGGTGGGGGGGGGCAACCGATGCCCCCACATGCACAAAAATTTTTTCCTAGTTAACTACTACTATTATCAACCTGATCTTTCGAAAGATACCCAATGTGAAAATTTACCCCCCCTGGGGGGGTATTTCCCCCCTAGGGGGGGAAGCGATGCCCCCCCATGCAAAAATTTTTTTTCCTAGTTACATACTACTATTATCAATAATTCATATTAATTTTACAATCACAAGTTTAAAACAACTCTAATTATGCACATTTATACGAATTTTTGTCCTATGCTGCCATGTTAAAAATTTAGATAAAATGCTATCACAGCGCCACCTGTTGAGCTATTGATCCCCAAACATAATCAGCACCAGTTTATGTCAGGGACCAACTAAATACCAAGTTTGGTTAAATTTCGTTAAAAAAAAAAAAAAAATTGCGATATTTTTCTAGTTTTTTTTTGTTAAAAGTTAAAAAAATCGATAACTTTGGTTTAAATTATCACAGATTTATCGTTCAACCATTCGTTTTAAAGGTATTGACGAGATCTTTCGAAAGATACCCATCTTGAAATTTTGCCCCCCCGGGTGGGAACTTCCCCCCCCGGTGGGGGGGGCAACCGATGCCCCCACATGCACAAAAATTTTTTCCAAGTTAACTATTACTATTATCAACGAGACCTTTCGAAAGATACCCATCTTGAAAATTTACTTCCCCGGGGGGGGATTTTCCCCCCCAGGGGGGAACCGATGCCCCCCCATGCACAAAATTTTTTTCCTAGCTAACTACTACTATTATCAATAAATCCTATTAATTTTACAATCACAAGTGTAAAATAACTCTCTTTATGCCCATTTATACGGAATTTTGTCCTATGCTGCCATGTTAAAAATTTGCATAAAATGCGATCACAACGCCACCTATTGAGCGATTGATCCCAAAATCTAATCAGCACCAGTTTATGTCAGGGTGCAACTAAATACCAAGTTTGGTTAAGTTTCATTCATTGGTTCGTGAGATACAGCGTCCACAAAAAAATGATACAGACAGACAGACAGACAGACAGACAATACTTTCTTCTATATGTAATATAGAGAAAGTATTGGATTCGCGAAAATTTTCGAAGTCCATTTTTTGATGGATTTACATGTTTTGGGATATGGAGAACACGAATTAATAGTTTTTAAAAAATGTCTGTCTGTCTGTCTGTCTGTCTGTCTGTCTGTCTGTATCATTTTTTTGTGGACGCTGTATCTCACGAACCAATGAATGAAACTTAACCAAACTTGGTATTTAGTTGCACCCTGACATAAACTGGTGCTGATTAGATTTTGGGATCAATCGCTCAATAGGTGGCGTTGTGATCGCATTTTATGCAAATTTTTAACATGGCAGCATAGGACAAAATTCCGTATAAATGGGCATAAAGAGAGTTATTTTACACTTGTGATTGTAAAATTAATAGGATTTATTGATAATAGTAGTAGTTAGCTAGGAAAAAAATTTTGTGCATGGGGGGGCATCGGTTCCCCCCCTGGGGGGGAAAATCCCCCCCCGGGGAAGTAAATTTTCAAGATGGGTATCTTTCGAAAGGTCTCGTTGATAATAGTAATAGTTAACTTGGAAAAAATTTTTGTGCATGTGGGGGCATCGGTTGCCCCCCCACCGGGGGGGGAAGTTCCCACCCGGGGGGGCAAAATTTCAAGATGGGTATCTTTCGAAAGATCTCGTCAATACCTTTAAAACGAATGGTTGAACGATAAATCTGTGATAATTTAAACCAAAGTTATCGATTTTTTTAACTTTTAACAAAAAAAAACTTAGAAAAATATCGCAATTTTTTTTTTTTTTTTTAACGAAATTTAACCAAACTTGGTATTTAGTTGGTCCCTGACATAAACTGGTGCTGATTATGTTTGGGGATCAATAGCTCAACAGGTGGCGCTGTGATAGCATTTTATCTAAATTTTTAACATGGCAGCATAGGACAAAAATTCGTATAAATGTGCATAATTAGAGTTGTTTTAAACTTGTGATTGTAAAATTAATATGAATTATTGATAATAGTAGTATGTAACTAGGAAAAAAAAATTTTGCATGGGGGGGCATCGCTTCCCCCCCCTAGGGGGGAAATACCCCCCCAGGGGGGGTAAATTTTCACATTGGGTATCTTTCGAAAGATCAGGTTGATAATAGTAGTAGTTAACTAGGAAAAAATTTTTGTGCATGTGGGGGCATCGGTTGCCCCCCCACCGGGGGGGGAAGTTCCCACCCGGGGGGGCAAAATTTCAAGATGGGTGTCTTTCGAAAGATCTCGTCAATACCTTTAAAACGAATGGTTGAACGATAAATCTGTGATAATTTAAACCAAAGTTATCGATTTTTTTTACTTTTAACAAAAAAAAACTTAGAAAAATATCGCAATTTTTTTTTTTTTTTTTTTTTAACGAAATTTAACCAAACTTGGTATTTAGTTGGTCCTCGACATAAACTGGTGCTGACTATGTTTGGGGATCAATAGCTCAACAGGTGGCGCTGTGATAGCATTTTATCTAAATTTTTAACATGGCAGCATAGGACAAAAATTCGTATAAATGTGCGTAATTAGAGTTGTTTTAAACTTGTGATTGTAAAATTAATATGAATTATTGATAATAGTAGTATGTAGCTATGAAAAAAATTTTATGGATGGGGGGGCATCGCTTCCCCCCTGGGGGGGAATTACCCCCCCCCGGGGGGGATAAATTTTCAAGATGGGTACCTTTCGAAAGGTCTCGTCAATACCTTTAAAACGAATGGTTGAACTATAAATCTGTGATAATTTAAAACAAAGTTATCGATTTTTTTCACTTTTAACAAAAAAAAAAAAAAAAAAAAAAAAAAAAAACTTAGAAAAAAAAAAAAAAAAACGTACTTTTTTTTTTTTTTTTTTAAATATTGTTACTGATTGAATATGTATAGGTAAATATAGAAGAAAGTCTTGTGGTGGCCACAACATACTAGTTTTGTTAAAAGTAAAAAAAATCGATAACTTTGTTTTAAATTATCACAGATTTATAGTTCAACCATTCGTTTTAAAGGTATTGATGAGACCTTTCGAAAGATACCCATCTTGAAAATTTACTCCCCTCGAGGGGGGACTTCCCCCCCAGGGGGGGTGGCGAGGCTCCTACACATACAAAAAAATTTTCCCAGTTCACTATCTCTATTATAAATAATTCTTGTAAATTTCATAATGATTACTAAAAAATAATTCTCTTTAAGCACATTTATACAAAATTTTGTCCTATATCACCATGTTAAAAATTTAGAAAAAGGGGAATGGCAACGCAACCTGTAAGACAATTTTTACCAAAAGTTGATAGGCACTAATTTATGTCAAGGTGCAACTACATACCAATTTGTATGAAATTCTGTGCAGTAGTTCCTGAGATACAGTTGCCACAAAATTTTGTGACACACACACACACAGACAGACAGACAGACAGACATTTTCTAAAAATAGTCAAATCGTATTCTACAGCTCTCAAAACGTGTAAATCCATCAAAAACCCGAGGTCGAAAATTTTTACGAATCCAATACTTTCTCTATATTACATATAGAAGAAAGTAAAAATAATTATTTATTTAGAAATTTAATATTTTTTGGAAAAAATATAATAACAAATAGGATTTTCAAAAATAAACATAATTAAATTTAACAAGCATTACTCAGTTACCCACTAATATAGTTGGCGAACTAGTTTTATAATAAAAGGCATAAAACGGATACATAATGGTAAAATTGTAGTATTTCACATGGATATTCACTTAAGGTACACAATAAAATGTCTGAAGAAGAAAACGTGGTTCCTTACAGAATCGCCTGGTGGGTGAGTAGTGAATGAGTGGGTTTTAGTGCTGCATTATAGCTACGCATTGGGTAATATCCGCTACAACTCCTATAGTAATGCCTCTGAACTGAGCTTTATGTAGGCTGACCAGATCAAAGTACCTTTATAATAGAGAAGCGTTAAAAATTTATACAATTATCCAATTATGGATGTATTTTTTCATTCCTAATAAATAAGGACTAAAAATAAAGTATTACTGATTAATAATTTATTTTCTACAATTTTTTTAAAACTTAGAAAAATGCCTTCAATAAAAATGGAAGTTCCCATTTGTCCCCAAAAAATGGGGATGTTTGGTCAGTATAGCTTTATGTCACAGAAGATCGGCCGATTAAATTCAAACAATTTTCTTATAATATTTACAAGTTGGTTGGTTGGTTGGGTTTAACTTCGCACTAGTACTGCGCTATGGGTAATTGCAATATCTACAGGATGATGTGAATTGGATATAATCGGTCGATCATCCGCGACGTAAAGCTCAATTAGTAGGAGGCATTATTATAGGAGATGTTGATTGGCGACAGTCCAGGACTTATCCCTTGTGGTGATCCACAGGCATGTCATCACAATTTTTATTCTCTGCGGAGAGTACGGTTCTGCAACTTCGGTAAACCCTGTCTAATGGGTTGGTTGGGTTTAATGTCGCACTAGTACTGTGTAATGGGTAATTGGGACGGTCTGGGACCTTTAAGGATAGTCCAGAGACATGCCATCGCAATTTTCATCCCCGGAATGGATGGCTTCCCGCTTTGGTGACCCCTAGAACATCGCCTCTCCTGTCTAGTGGGATATTCGTCATTTTGGGAGCGACGCTTAAACCTTGAGTTTATGTAAGTGGGAGGCAATAACTGAGTCGATTTACTTACATTTAATTATTTTCAAAATAAATCCATTATTAAAATTATGTTCCGTAAAAATATTACTTCTGGGCTATGGAAACATGCGAGCCATCCCCTCTGCGGAAGATAAAAATTGTGAAGGCATGTCTCCGGATTCAGACCTCCCCTAAATGTGGTTGAGGTTGAGTGGGTTTTAGATCGCCCTTGAGTGGATTAATGGGCTATTGGCAACAGTCCGGGATTCAATCTTAGGGGTAGTCCAGAAACATACCATTGCAATTTTGATTCTCTGCGCAAGCCACCCGTAAGGGTGAATTCCAGACCGTCGTGCTCACTGCGTAGCTCTAGTTCGATGTAATCCCCCGGAACATCAGTCTTTAATAATTGAAATTAAATAACTACCAAAAGTCTGCGGTGGTAAACCGAAAAGTCTTTTATAACTCTGTCTCACGATAACTATATATATATATATATATATATATATATATATATATATATATAAAAGCTCGAAAATAGGTCCCTTTGTATTGTAAATGTAAAACATTTAAAATTAGGTTTATAATGGACTTTATCGGTGTGACGTTATGAAACCCTGCACATGTAACAAGAGCCCCTTCAATAAAATATATAGGCCGACGCATTGCCGCCATTTTTTCGCCTCAGAAGAGGACAGCATTCCCGCTTGGCATCCTTATCGCTTTTTTGTGATTTTAAGTAATCTTGATCTGAAGCTACGATCGGTAAACAAAAACAATAAGCAACAATAATATTCCTAAAAACACATTTTTTTTTTTTTTTTTTTTTTACGTTATATTATCAGGATATCATCAGGATGTATTGGAAATAAGATGTTTTATCAGCGCTGTTTCTGTTTCTTATACAAAATGTCGGCAAAACTCAAATACACAGCAATAAAAGGTCTTCTTAAATAGATTTATCATTGCTAATATAAATAATATGATGACACATTTTTCTGTATTTTTACATTGACACATGTCAGAAATGCAAAGGAAAATATAATTAATGTTGTTTTATTCTTCTCAAATTATCTTATGGAAATCTAAACATTTTATGTTCTTTTCTTGAGTGATTATAGCAGTTTATCGTTAAACAAATGTCATATCGTACTTTATTTAGCTAAAACTATGAAATATAATAAAATGAGTATTCTAAAATAACACAAGACAATAAAAGTAATGACTGCCGTTTATTTATCAAAGAAACGCGCTGGGTACATGTGGCAACGCTAAGGCAACAAAATGCCTGATGCGCCAGCTCGTATATATAGGAGCCTTACATGTAACCACTGTGATTATCCTTTGCGCGTAACTAGTGCGACGTCAAACCTAACCAATCAAAGTAACCACTGTAGGGAAAACTGCAACATTTTTATGTTGACATTTGTATTCTATAGGAAAATGTTTGTATCTCACGAGGAAATTCATAGGGAAATAGAGAATGAGAATTCAGCTGTGGTTAAAAAAAAGATGCAAACGTATCTAATCCAGGCAGCAGATAGAGTCAATTTTTGGTTCAATTTCGCTAATTGCGACGGTCTGGGATTCACCTCTAGGGGTGGTACAAAGACATGTCATCACAACTTCGATTTTCCACGAAGGAACTTCAAATTTAGAAGACGAAACGGATGGTAATTCTCTTCAGTCTTTAGATGATCTCAATAATCTTGAGATATTCTTAAGACTTTCTTTTCCGATTTTTTTTTTTTTTTTCTAGCCTGCGTCTTGGAGGAATGATATAAGAGGAGACGACATGTCCGGAGAAACATGAAGCCAAAATCGTAACCGCAGAAGCCATTAAGTAACACAATTATGTAAGAAATTCTATATTGTTATTATGACATTATATAATAGATCATTCGAGACGAAAGTCTTTGTAACTATAAAGATCATATATCAAAGCTGTCAAATAAATAAAATTACACAGTACTAGCTAATGTTTTGGCAGACTTAATATGGCTCCCGCGGTAGCCATTTTAAGTAGACAACAGTTAAATTCATTTGCCCTGCATGCTGATAAGCCGTATGCTAACTCCTCATACGCCATTCTCCCAAGGGTTAATGGTGGTTGGGGTAGAGTCTTGCATCGGGTCGAGTTAGCATCAATTTCTGACCCGCGGGTAAAACCGCCAGTCTACCCGCAAAATATTTTTCTTCGAAGAATTTTTTATGTTGATTTTTGATGAATATAAACTTTTGAATGCAGAGATTCGGTGACATTCTCTAACTTCATAGCAGTTTAAAGTCTCACAACATAAATTTAATTCATAAAGAAGAAATTCATAAATATTAATATAGTCGACAGCAAAAGTATCCGAGCACTAGCAAAAATTTCTATCTAAAAAAAGTACACTTAATACAGTTTTGTTAAATAAATCCTTGTCGAATCCCGTTCTTAGTCAATCGAAGAACATGATTCGACAAGGATTTATTTAACAAAACAGTATTAAGTGTACTTTTTTACTTTCTCTTACCCATAGGGTCGAGAAAGTATTGTTTTAAAGTCAAATTTTCGAACGTTAGTTTTTGTTATATTTACATGTTCTGAGGTCCCCTAAATACGAAAATCATGTTTTTAGCAAATGATCTGTCTGTCTGTCTGTTATCAGCATATCTCAAGAACAAATAGTAGCATAAATTCCAAACTCGGTATTCTAAATGTGTATCATATAGGGATGCTACAGTAAGCTTTTCGTTGAGATGAAGCAGATGGTTCATGTACAGGGGCACTCAAAAGTATTCAAATACCTTATGTCAATGGGGAAATTGCAGGTAAGTAGAGTTTAACATCTATAGACTGCACTAAACCAAATGAAACGAATATATATTTTTTGTAATAGAGATAGTCAACTGGGAAAAAAATTTTGTGTATGTAGGAGCCCCGCCTCCCCCCTGGGGGGGAAGTCCCCCTTCGAGGGGAGTAAATTTCATGATGGGTATCTTTCAAAAGAGCTCGCCAATACCTTTAAAACGAATGGTTGAACCATCGATCTGCGATAATTTAAAATGGAGTTATCAATTTTTTTTAATGTAATTTTGAGAGTAAATTCAACTTTTTTTTTTTTTTTTTTTTTTTTTTTTTAATATATATTTAGTGTTTATACTACTTCTCTATATGGAAATCGCCTGCATTATCATAAAAGATAATTTTTTTAAATAACAATTTTAATAAATTATTTTTTAATAACCGAATTGAATTGTATATAAATGTAGGTGCATTAATGAAACGGGCGCTTAAGGGGGGGGGGGGCGGTAGCCCCCCTCACACAGAACTAATTATCATATAAAACTCTTCCGAAGCCTAATTTGAATTGTTTAACACAGGTTTACATAACAGTACTCGTTATCTTACCTCTTAATCTGCAACCTGTATTTATAGTATTAAATTTCAGGGTAAGAGAAAGTCGTGTTAGTGACACGTCAGATTATTTATATAGGAATTTTTGCTAGTGCTCGGATACTTTTGCTGCCGACTGTACTTGACGTTTAAAACGTTTTACAAGAAGATTTACCTTCCGACGTATATTTGCTTCCTTATTTTACTTTTGTTTTAGGACGGAGGACTATTAGTTTCAATCTGGATTTTTTGTAGACCAGTTTTGTGTAACATCAAAATAAATTAGAAATATCAGTTCAATAGTTACAAATTCGATGCCAAAATGAAAGGGACGATTTTTCTAAATCCAGGGGTGCGAACAGTTTTCGACGAATTTAGATTTTTTAAAATTAACTAAAGTATGAAATTTAGGTGGCAACACTTCATTTTAATTCATTTCAGCCATTTTAAAAAGTACGTGGGTCAGTTTTACAGTCAAAAAATGAAATTAAAAATTAAAATAAAAATTTTACAGATTGTAATTAATAGTCCTCCGTACTAAACTGAATTCTGTCCTTGACAAAATTTTTATTTTTTTTTATTTATTTATTTTTATTTTTTTCTATACTGTGAATATTTAAAACAGTGATTTTTTTAAAAATAAGTGTAATACTATACATAAGGAATTTTGTTATATTATATGCTGAAGTTTTGTTTATAATTAGACTAGTTATTTTTAGAATAATTTTAACTATACACTAGATTTAATATAATTATATACTTCTAATATTTATGTAATAATTAATTCTCTGAAAGGTATGTTCAATAATATAATTGTATTTCGTGAAGTATAATTTTAATATGTAAATTGAATAGTACGTTTTTGCGGGTCGCGGGCCAGAAACTATGGGTTCGGGTCGGGGTGTCGTGCCCTTAGCGGAACGTGCCCTTAGCGGAATGGGTGAAAGGGAAGAAGGAGGAATAGAAGAAGCCGTGCCCTTAGCGGAAATAAGAAGGTGTGCATGTGGAAGGTAGAAATATGTTATTCAAATGCACAAAATAAAATAATGCTTTCTATAGAATGTAGTATGATTAGCATTAGATTTACAGAGTCACGCAAAAATATTCAGTTACACTGAGGGTTATTATTGGAAATTTTCTGAATTGCATTTTCTTTTACATTAACCGTTTATTCGACCATTTTTTAAAATGTGAATATGATTTGAATTAGTGTATTTGTCTATTCTACTGTCCGTTTGTCCACCTCCAGCGCCCGTAAATATTTTAAGAATTTTTTATTTTTACTCTTTTCTATATTCAATAGAAGAAAGTATTGGATTCGTAAAAATTTTAGACTTCCGGTTTTCGACGGATTTACACGTTTTGGGAGGTCTAGAACACGATATGACTATTTTTAGAAAATGTCTGTCTGTGTGTGCGTGTGTGACAAAAAATTTGTGGCAACTGTATCTCAGGGACTACTGCTTAGAATTGCATATAAATTTACATGTAGATGCACCTTGAGCTAAATAAGCGCTATCAACTTTTGATGCCAACCGCTCAACAAGTGACACTGCTATACAGCGATTTTCCCAATTTAAGGGGAAGCTATATATCAGGTTCTATTGCGTATAATCAATCAAGACTTGGTATGAGAGAAGGACATCATGAGACATTATGCTGATTCAATTTGAATGCTTATGGACCGACAAGAGGTGCTGCTATACAGCGATTTCTACAATTTAAGGGAAAGCTATATCTCAGGAATTAATGCACAGAGTTCCATATAAATTTTTATGCTGATGCACCTTAATCTAAATGAGTATCGGTCAACTTTTGGTGTCAACCGCTCCACGGGTGGCGCTGCTGTACAGCGGTTTCCATAATTGAAGGGGAGGCTATATCTCAGGTTCTATTGCGTGTAATCAAACAAAACATGATAACGTGAAGGCCATTGTGAGATATTATTCTGCTTCAATTTGGATGCTTATCGGCCAATAGGTGGCGTTGCTATACAGCAGATTTCCTCGACAATGTGAAAGCTGTATCTCAACTTCTATAGCACATAACTTTACGAAACTTGATATGTGACATAACTATTATAAAAATGCATTTTTTAAGATGCCATTTATAGACAATAAAACAACTGTCTTTCTTTGGATATTCAGTGTTAGTTTTCTCTAAGATAAAATTATTTATTTGCACTTAGTGAATTTGTATAGGAAAATATAGAAGAAAGTCTTGTGGTGGCCACAACTTACTAATTTTTACTTTTATTTTATTTATTTATTTTTTAATAATATGTGTTACTCAAATTCATTATTGAATATTCCCTACTTAAAATGGCTCTAACAGAACATATGCCACTGGTTTGTTTACATGAACATCCAAAAAATACCAATGCATTGCGCTTTATGGGAGACATTTTTGTGAATCACATTTAAATAACTTTGTGAAAAAATCATAAAGAAATTCACATTTATTGTTATTATGCTAATAAAATGTTTTCTATAAACTATCGTTTGCTTAACCTCCAGATTTACAGAGCTACCCAAAAATGTTACAATACATTAAGGGGTGCAAATAGGAAATTAAGAGCAGCATTTCTGTTTCTGTTAAGCATTTTTAACACTTTCCAACAGTGTTTCAGAGTGATTATGAATTCAGTTAGTCTATATGTCTGTCTTTCTGTCTGTCCATTGTGTGATAATATAGACAGAGAACATAGAATGTTATACAATACAACGAGTAAGTACAGTTGGAAAGTGCTGATAACCAATGTGTTCCTCCTGATTTTTCGTTTTTGTTGTAGTTTTAAAAGGTCTAATGCTTAATTATATTTTGAAAAACATAATAAAATAATAAAATGGCAGTAATGTGCGTTTTCGTATCGAGTACAGTACTGTAATTCATTAAACTTTATATGGTTACAGATCACCGTTCTCTCAAATAACGGATATTCTACAGTACGCATACCTGTTTTTGCGACAGGCTACTTCTGAAGCAAAATACAGCCAGTGCTAAATGCGGATAAAGTGTGAAGGAAAACTGAAAAGTTCTTTTATTTATTTATTAATTTATTTTAAAATTTATTATACATTTCCGCTAAAGGCACGTATGCTAAAAGCACGCTACCGAGGGGGGATAACATTTCCGCTAAGGGCACGGGTTTTTAGATTTCCGCTAAGGGCACTGTCGCTAAGGGCACGGCCCCCGGGTCGGGTTACTGGTTGGATGCGGGTCAAGTTTACTCAACCCAAGGAGGACTTTAGATTGGGCCACATCCCTAACAGCACATCTTCTCCAAATGGCATCCTCAGGATGTTCTATGGATGAAAAAGACGTCTATGGACATCTTCGTGATGTAATGGGGAGAAGTGTGTTAGGGATCGTGGCTGCAGTGTTCGAAAATAAAATCTTTGGGGGTTACCAAAGCCGGGCAGCCAACCTCCCCGCGGAGAATCAAATTTGTAATGGCATGTCTTCGGACTACCCGTAGGTGTGAGTCCCAATCAATTACAGTCTCGCATAGCTATAGTGCGAAGTTAAATCCCAATCAACTTAATGCTGGTGTAAGTTAATGAATAATCATTTCGACATGAAACAACTCTTGTGTAATTTTTGGTTTTTGTTTAGATAATTTTTGTTCTTTATCATATAACACTAGTTTTTTGTACTTTTTACTGTAAAGCGATACCAGTTTGTGCAGACAGTAATATAGAACTGGATGATAACATCCATCTCTTTGTTGAGATTTACTCTAGTACGCCTCTTCAATAGGCATTATACACAAGTGGAAACGATCGACAAAAATCAGCCCCTGTGGTACTTACACCCTACATCCTATCTTTGATACTTACATCATACCATTTGCCAATGGTAGTCTAAGGAAGATTGATCGATAATAACTATATTGCTGTAGTTCTGTTTAATTTTACGATACTTTTAAGTTTGCTTAAGTTATGAGCATCCTTACGACTGCTTGAAGAGAAGCGATAAAGCTAAATGCAGACAAAAAAATGTCACTTTCACAAATTTCCTTTTGAGCTCTGCAACCGTCGAAAAGGATGGCTTTCTGGAAACTCCGAACGATTAGGTCAACAAGTGCGACTTGGGATCACACTCGGCATTTCCCATTTACCAGCTTTGAGCACTTAACTTCTAGGCCAGCGGTGAGGCCTAAAGAGCAATAAGAATCATACTTTATAAAATTTAAAATGTACAGTAAAAAATAGTAGGGTTTTGTTGTCAAAAGTTGCCTAATTATTTCAAAGATTATCGTATAAAGTGCGAGTATGAGCAACCTGGTCTATGTGAAGCGGTGACCCTTGAAACATGGTTTTCAAGAAAACTGCTTGAACAATTTTGATAAAAATTTATAGTTAGGCGTTTGAGATAATAATTTGATGTGAATTTTTCTTATCAACAGGAAAATTAGCTTTTATTGGTAACCAGTGCTTCATCTGAGGTAAACTAATAAGAAATATATCATATAGCTCAGAAAACAAATTGTATTTACAATGTGAATGATTTTTACAATGAGACCTGATGAACTCGGTCATCCAGATACTTATTCTAAACTTAAACCGATTATTATTACAGAGGTCTGCACTTGCCCGGCCCAGCCCGACCCTCAGGTTTAACATTTTTTTTCATCCTCGGGCAAGCCGGACTCGTGCTTAACTTTCTTTCTTTCTTTCTTTTTTTGTAAATACACTCAGGCTGAGCCGGGTATGGATTAAAATTTTTAAAGCCATATTTTTTTCCCACTTTCATAGTTAATTAACGAAGAAGGTAAATGATAATACCCTCCTATGATATACCCTCCCCATGCTCTCTCTAATCATCCGGCTAAACAAAAAATTGGCACCTTTTACACTTTCGTGTATCGTGCCCTTAAAATTTGTTCTGATACTTCTTCTCTTAAAGAAGAACTCAATTATTTAAAGTCTGTTGCTATTAAAAGAGGTTTTAGACCCTCTATAATCGATAAAGCTATCAAAAAGTTCAGTAGGCCAACTTTTAATTCTACTCTTTCCATTGATGATAAAATTAAACCTGATAATCTTGTTGTCTTGCCTTTCTATCCCCCCTTATGTTTTAAATTAGCCAAAGTTTTGAAGCGTTTCAATTTTCACGTTATTTTTAAACCTGTCAATAAATTCCAATTCCCTTCAACCAAATCCCCTATTCCTGAGCTTCATAAGTGGGGTATCTATAATGTCCCTTGTAATAATTGTGATTTATCTGATATTGGTCAAGCAAAAAGAAATCTTGAATGTCGTTTACGTGAACATTCCCGGTTGTTAATCAAGAAATTTCTAAATCTTCTATTGCGAAGCACAGTTGGGAATTTGATCATAGTTTTAATTTCAAGAATGCCAAAATTATCTTTCATGCCAAACGCGTTTCCGAACTGGATTTTTTGGAAAATTTAGCTATTTACCTTAATCGTGATAAAATTGTCAATGAAAAATCTGATTCCACTTTGCTGTCTACAGCCTGGAAAAATTTGTTTAATTCAATTAAATAATTTCCTTCATTATGTTTATAACATAATATAATTCTAGTAAAAAAAAAAATAATAATAATAATAGTAATAAATAAATAAATTTTATCTAATTTACTTATTAGTATAATAAAATAAAATAAAAATAAATTAATTTAATTGATTACTCCTCCCCCCCCCTTCTTTTTGTGTGTGTGTGTGTTCCTCTCTGATTGGTCCTGCCCTGCATGATGCTTCATATTGGTTGTTTGTGTTGCTCCTCCCCCTCTGGTTTTTGTCCTGCTTTTGCTTCCAAGGCAGTAGCACGTGTTTGCACCTGATGAAGAAAGGCTACGTCCTTTCGAAACCGGTTGTGCTGATTTAAAATCTGTGATGTGTGAAGAAGTTTTAATATCCTTCAAATGATAAAGCGTTTCTTTATTCATTTATTTTACATAATTTTATAGGCTAGTATGTCACAAGATATTTTGTTTTGTTTTAAACTTCAACATGATTGTCTGACTGTCTGTCTGTTCCCGCAAATATTTTTAGCATGTTTCAAAATTCATATATGTTATTTAAAGTCATAATAGTAGGTTTCCTTTACAAAATGGTACGCATGTCGTGATTAGTTTGCTTAGTATCTAGGAATTATGAAGGATATTTTTAAGCACTTTACACTATCTTCCAAGGCACTAAATGTAGTGAAATTAACAACATTTTTCATATATGTAAAAGGATCTTTTCTATTGAAAATGATTGGATTAGCATTAATGTTTTGTTCACAAGATCACACAAAAGAAATCGGATACGCTACGGAATATAAGTGGCAATGGATGAAAGTAGATTTTTAGTAGTATTAACCACCTTTAATACCTTCCTACATTGTTTGATGAATACTAATATTTACGGTTTGAATTTTTGTCTGTCTGCCTTCTGCCCTCCCGCAATAATGAATTTCTGTTTATAGATTATTGTCTTCTAAAAGATCAATAATTTTGTTAATGGATATGCTGTTGCTTGGCAATATAAAACCTCTTAAATGTAGATACTAAAAAATCTTTTGTGTAGAAATGCGCATGCATTTAAAAAAAAAAAAAAAAAAAAAAAACCAGCCAGGCCGGATCGGGCCTGATTTTATCAGTTTTTGGTCCGATCCGGACCATACATAATAGACATACTGGGACGTAAATAAACGTACTGGGCCGGGCCCAGTTCCCGAAATTTCGGCTCGCGCAGACCTCTATATTATTGAATATAAGTCCAAACTAGAGTTATATTCAGTGAATTTTAACGCCGATAACAAATAATAATTTCATCATTTAATGTAATAATATCATCCCGATATTAACTTAAATAACCATGAATAATTAAATAGTAGCTTATTAGAGGAGGTGTGTTGGGATGAATTTAGCTATTTTAACTTGAAACAAAGTGAAGCAGAAATTCAGCCCCACCAGATATCATTGCGTTGTTAAAATTTGCATAATTATGCTAAATAGCCAGTGATAAAATGACTAAAAGCCCAGATTCGTGATATTTTTTTAACACCCTTTCTGAACTTTCAATAACAACCCAAATCCTAACACAATTTTATAGCAGTACTGTTTATCAAGTATTAAAGTTATTACTATTATTTTGACACTATTGCAAAATACTTCTATTAATCTACCTTTAAAACAGACCTATTTTCTCCCAAAATATATAGTAATTTAATCTTGCTCTCATAAATATCTAAAATCATTATTACATAAAATAAATCACTAGAAGAGCAAAATAAAACAGATACTTTAAACAGCAAAAAAATATTTATTAAGATTTGATACTTTGCTGTAACAAGACAGACAATTTACTAGTTTAATTATTAAATTATTGAGCATGGGTATTTTTTTTTTACATAACATAAATACAATATTCGAATAGCTTTTGATAACAATATTCATAGCGATGTGATACCATTTTTTTTAATGAAATAGTCCCTACGCATGTCTTCTAACCTCTTAAATGTCTTTATTAATATTTAATTTTGTAGTCATGCTCTTGAGAAGAAATAAGAAAATTTATATTACTTGCAAAGGGGGGGAGAGACGTATGGAGAATATCTCCATTCCAATTGATCTGCCAGCGCTGATAGTCGGCCGGAGATCTCGGAGAAGACGCAGCTAGGTTTCCATCATTTTTTTCTCCATCGAAGAGATCTGCTTCTTCAGGTTCGGTGTCAGGCTCCAGGGAGAGTCAGGGAAGCAAAAGCCCCAGTCCTTATCATCTTGGCTCCTTCTTCATTTTTTGTATTAGCATATGCTAATTCTTTGTTACTGGGAGTGTTCAAAGACACCTTTTCCATTGGCAGTTGGTTCCCCCTCACTTTATTATGCACTTATTTCTCATTGGTCGTTCTGCTCCATTATTCCTTTTCATAGAATCCTTGCTTTTTATTTTTGGTTATTTATTTATTTTCCATTTCTGTTTGTTTTATTATGCATTTATTTTCAATGTGATTAATTTTTGTGTAATTCATCACAACAAGGTGATTATTTGAGGCTAGCTGTGGATCGCTGTGCTGTTGTATAAATGAGAGTGTCACAGCGAGGAAGGTGTTATCTTTTTATTTTGGATTGCTGATAGTAGGTGTTAGAACTGAAATAGGATTGAAAATACGTAATCACCCGTACGTGACGTTAGAGAACATTTATTTAAGTATTTATTTGTGGCTTGGCTTTATGTGGCGTTCAAACTTAGTTTGATGAGTGGATTGCCCATTTAATTTCAATATTTAATTATTTTCATTATCCGACTTTTTTTTTTTTTTTTTAATGGGGCTATTTTTCATGATTTAACATGAGTAAAAGGGCTAAGGCTAATTATTTATGGCCGTATGTCACCATTAAAATTCAAGAAGGAGGGGGGGGGTCATATTATGCTATCCTTATAGGCCAATTTTTTTTCTTTAAAAGCAACAGTTTCTAATTTAACAAAAGTAATCTGAGCCGTCATCCCACCGTTCGTTTGCAAAATATGATTGTGAAGAATATTGATTACCTCATCAATTTGGAATATTCTCCGGAAAATCATGCGAGACAATTATTAGGCAGTTTGGAATTTGAGATGCAACATCGTTTTTTTAATAGCTATTTTTTAAAAATAGTGAATGACAGGTTTGCATCTTTGTTAAAAGCATTTTTGTGTTTCATTTGAAATATTGTGTTTTTGCGTTTAAACAAGAGTAATTTGGGCTTAACATAATCTTGTGCTTATTCACTTGTATCGGTCGTCTGTGTGTGACTTTTAAACTTTGACTACTGCTATTTTATAATAGAGTTTATCGACTGTTTAAATCGCAGAAATTCTACTATTAGATGAAATGACGATTACTGCTCGAAAGTATCGGGGTAAAAAACGTAAACTATATCCACTATATGTATACACGTGTATATATTGTATATCCTCAGAGACTGATTACCCCCTGTTGGGGCTCATGGTCCAGGACGATTTTAGTGCCCCCTCCCCACTCTTGAACAAATTAAAGTTTTTTTTTTTTTTTTTTTTTTTTTTTTTTTTTTTAAATCTAATTTGTGCACAAAGTTTGACTGCTGGTAAAAAAGTTAAAGCATCACCTTCATATGAAATTAGTTTTAACTTCTTTTGCAACGAGACCTCAAATTATTATTATTATTATTGGTGCAGGGGTAATCTTTCTTCTATGACTGTTGGGATCCACTTGCATAGAAATGTAATTTTTTACAAGGTATTCTTTATAATACTGTTTTTTTTTAGTACTAATCTACCTCATTTATACCATACGAAGTCAGCGGGTATGTAAATATGAACACATGACCAAATACTACTGAAAATGTAAAGATATTTTCCATTAGGATGATACAAAGTTCTTTAATTTGTATTATATAATTGTAAGTCTGCAAGTGAAAATGTATTTGGATTTTTTGGTCCGCTGTAAAATGTTATATCATTCGACCGATCTCCAGGAAAACTGGTATATTTCATAATCTAGCTAATATTGTATTTTTTAATTTAATCGGATAATTGGTTAAAAGATATTGAAAAATCCCTACTTTCAACTAAAGATTATTATCGTTAGCTAACTTTTGGTTAATTTTTTAAAGGAAATCTTTTCCAAAAATAGCATTATTTAAATTTAAAAATTATTTTTGTGCCTCTAGATAAAGGTGCCCTAGGCCGAGGCTTTGTCGGCCTGTGCGATAATCAGGCCCTGTATATCCTGAAATGATTAGAACATTCACTAGCCACATATCAACTAAGCAATAATAAGTTACAAAAATAATAAGCTATTAGAACATATTACCAAAGCTAATGGGTGGACGAAGTAACCTATTATTGAAAAGTAACTGTTTTTCCTATCTTTAGCTCTAACGGAACCTCATAAGATGCTTTCAAATCAACACTGACGGTTGTTGAAAGATATTCTTTCTATTAGTTTCAGCTTCAAATCATTAAGCACACAACTTCTGGTACTTCTCCGATATGTCCTTATTTTGATTTATGCAAGCTGTTATAGTTTCTGCTCACATTATACTCCTTAGAATTACTTAAGATTTGAGAACAGATAATAAGCTGTGATTTTCCATTATGTTCATTAAGAAAATAACATTCCTGCCCCTTGGGCTGAAATTATCTTTTCTCTCATCTTCAACACGCCGTTTCTTCAGTTCAGCTATTTTAGCTAGCACTAAATGAAAGTACAAATATGAAGCATGTACGCAAAGGATTATAAAGGTTGAAAGAAATATATTTATTATTCACGTGCAAATAAATTTATTTTCTTTTATATCTGAAAAAATAAACGCATATATATAATATATATATATTAAATATTTTTTTTAAACGCAGTAAAAGTCGAGTAACAGAAGATTTAAGGCCATATATATATTATTTTCATAAGCAATTTTTTTTTTCTAAATAATTTTGAAGTTAAAATGGGGTTTTTATTTAATACCCTTTAAACCAATTATCCAACTGAAATAAATATAAATAATAATAATAATAATAAAGACGGCGTTATCTAGATTTTGTCCAGATTATTAAGTGTGCCAACTTTTGTAGCAATCGGTTGTATGACAAAATTCGATGTACGACAGGACTAGCAATAGTCCTATCATACTAAAAAGGTAAATACCAATGCAGTGTGTGTGTTAAGTTCTTTGTTTCATCATTCAGTACTAGCTTTTTTGGGGAATGTAATGTGCTTCTTGCGAATGTCAGTTAAATTAAACTAATGGAAAGCTCTCTCTCTCTTTTTTCTCAGTACAATCAGATATCTTTGCTCTTGTATTTGACATGCTGACAAAGTCATAATACAGGGTGTCCAAGAATTATCTTTACAACTTTGAAATTTAATAACTTTTGAAATAAAAAAGATATTCACATTCTGTGTTCTGCAGTTATTAGTGCAACTCATAAAGTTTTTTTTCAGTTTAGGTTAGCCAGTTGTAACTAAGCATGTGGACCCCACAGGAGAAAGCACAATGTGTGGCATAGTTCATTGAGAGCAAATCGGACACACAAGTTCAAAGCAATTGCAGGACCAAATTTGGCAAGGCGCTACCATCCATACCAACCATCCGTGCATGGTACATCAGCTTCATGACTACAGGCTCAGTGTTACATAAGAAAGGAGCAGGACGACCCAGCATAAGTGATGAAACTGTTGTGCGGGTTCGCGAAGCATTCCAGCGCAGTCCAAAAAAATCAGTTCGTTCGGCTGCTGCACAATTAGAAATACCCAGATCAACAGTCCACAAGGTGCTGCACAAACGGTTGCGTCTCTATGCCTATAAGGTACAGTTGTTGCAGGCATTGTTACCAACAGACAGACCAAAACGTGCGGAGTTTGCCATAGAGATGTTAGTAGTGAGAGAATGTCTGTTCTGCGCCAAGAGGTGGTGAGGTGGGTTGTGTTGTTGTGTTGTTGCGTTAGGGGAATATGCTAATGGAACGCAACATTCCCATTCACTACTACCTATTCGTATGATACAAGCTTCAAAGTAACCTTCTATAGTATATAACATAACAATTTGATATTGCATCATATTATAGTATTTAAAAAATAATTTTTAAAAAACTTATAATCAATTATAAAGTTTGCAATATTTAAATTGAGTCATAAAATTACTTTTCCTAATATATTTTCCCACTAAAATTTTTACAAAGAATTTCCCCTCTTCTTTTTTCTTTTTATGATATTTCAAAATAATTCACACACATTCTAAAAAAATGGTGACTTTGAAATAAAACACATACAGTTTACAGTTAATAAAAAACCTTTATTATAACAATATTTACAAGTATTTACAAGTATTACTCATAATTTCATTCAATATAATGAAATCTTAATCAATTTCGCAATGACCATATGCTAAACTTGTTATTCCATCTTCAGCAATGTATCGTTTGTCATCAAAAGGGCTGAGACTGATTTTATTTTGACAGATTGTATATAGTTTATGTTTTTCTTGACCTATTTTTAATTGTTTTTCTATGCTTGTTTTCTGTTGCAGTAAGCACTGTAAATAGTCTTCATGACTAATTTTATGTCTAACAACCCTGGTTGACACACCTTTTGCTCTCTTTTTTTCACTTTTACTTGATTTGATAGAGTACATTTTTGCCTTCAGTCCTACAAATTCCAATGCTATTTCACCACTCAATTCATCTTTAAATTTCCCTATAACTTTTTTATTATCATCGGAATAAAGCGGGTGAGTTTTGGGATAGTCAGAAAAGTCAAATTCAGATGAATAATTTTTCATGTCTTTATATATATCATCGGTAGTAATATGGTATGTAAGCGAGTCTGTATCTGTAAATAACAGTACAGCTTGGTTTTTATACATTGGTTTTATATAATTATAATGAAAATTATACATTAGGAGTTTTGATAATTCGAGTATTGTAAACCCAACGTAAATAGGTCGGTTCATCAGAATGCTTGTTTTAAGTCTTTCTACAGCGGTTAAATCTTCATCGTACGTTTTAAACGATTTAAAAGTAGGTGATGCTATCAATTTTAATGCTCTCTTAGAGCTATTACAACAAAGTTCTATATTACGTCTTTTTCGCAAGTTTTCCATAGTCTTGCCATATACACTATTATTAAGGAGTTTAAAAAAGTCCTTTTCGAAGGATGATGTTGCTTCTTTCCTTTTATTGGTGTTAAATAGTATATACTTTTTCAACCATGGTGCTTGTTTAAATTGAATAGCTTTATGCACTGCTGTAACTTTTAATCCCAGTTGCAGATAAAGTTTTAAATTTCTGTAATGCACAACATAATTCTTTTTATTACATAAGTTAGGAATTAACTTGGGTGTACCAACATATTTTCTGTTTTGCAGCATACTTTTAGCATAAGGTGATAGCATTTCTTCATTCAAGGTTAATCTTTCGGGGGCAAGCGGATAATCGTTATGTAATGTATGAAGGTGGTTAGGATAATGCAGATCAATTTCAAATATATACCCTATATCTGATTCATCATCAAGGGATAAAATCCATTCTTCATTAATATTATGTATATCAACCCATTCAAAGTTGCCATAAGGTAGGTACTGAGACATAGCCCAACCGTAAAGGTTGTTCGCGTCCCAGTACATGATATAACTATTAGGCTCATTCGGGTTATAGTCGTTCATATAGGGATTATTTGCTCTAGCCAGTCTTCGACTAATCATGCTAATACCCCCTCGAATCCCTTTTTCTATAAGCAGCAACATGTTAATATCTGTTAAGAGCTCTAGAGGTGTTTCACTCATTTTTAGGCATGCTTGCCATGCAAGTCCTGGAGTTGTAAAAAGATGCGCGCAGTCAATTTCGTAGTATTGCTGACATAAGGTTCTAAAATTTTGAAATACATCCGCGAGTAACAAAACATCAGTTTTTACATATAAATTATGATAATCACCTAAAGTCTTCATATTAAACGTGTTCCAAATAGTTTTAGCGTGTTGATAATCGTCATCATCGATAATTTCATCATTCAAGGTATTATAAAAGGCGCATGCTGGAGGTAGTTCGGTTTCTTCAAACTTATCAAAAGAAGTAAAGTACTCGTAGGGATAGACTCCTTTCCTCATTAGCATATTCAACGGTGTATTAGCAGGGAAATTCTCTTTCAAAATCTTAAATTGAGAAGAATCGAGATTTTTTACAAGTTTTTCGAGCGATGTAGGTAGGAATTGAAAGCTGTCTAAAAAGACTAATTGTACAGGGTCCTTAGGTTTCTTCAATCTGAATGTAATATAGTTTTCCAAACTTGTAGCAATAACCTCTATCTGATGATTGTTATACTTGCCTAGTTTCGTCATGATGTGATGCCCATCGTAATTTTTTAAATTATGAAAGATAATCGGTATTTTTTTAGATAATTTGAAATTCAAGTTGCAGGCGTTATGGGCTGCACCCCTAAATTCTCCTGAAATGTGACAATGATCTCTTCGACGATCCTCAGCTAACTGTTTATGGCATATATAACATACTTCAGCTTCTTGAAACTCCTTTTCCTGTGCTTCTGTTAAGACTATAGGCTTGACTTGTGATAATATCTTAGCAAGTTCTTCCTTTTCAGTCATCGTCTTTTCTAAAAAGTGTTCCACAGCGTCTTCTCCTCTATATACTTGAATCGGTTTAACAGAGTGTCCATCAGGCCCGATAATAACATATGCATATCCGCAAGGTACATGATATGCAATTTTTTCACTATGTGAATTATCAGATGAGGGTGAAGCCGAAGTAACAGGAACAAGAAGGCTTTCAAAATCTGCATAAATACAGTAAGCGACAGGATGTTGTAAGTGCGTACCTGTAAATTTTAAAACGTTATTTTCCTCAGAAGGCATTTTAACAACTTGCACTTCATGTTCTTGACAGTACTGAATGTGGGTTTTCAATAAATCCTCTCTGCTAAATCGGTGTAGACATCTGAAACAGTAATGGGCTTTTAAACAATGTTGGGTTAAATCACCAAGCAGACGCGAAAAGTTTCGAATCAGGCAATAATGTTGCCTTTCTCCATCAGAAATTAATAATAAGTTGATAACATCACAATCATTTTTTGGCGAAATATAGAGTGGGCACACTTCATTGTCTTCAAAGCCAAAGACATTGATCCGTAGATCATTTAATTTTTCAATAAGGGGTATCTTTGTTAATGACACGGGACATGTCACATTACCTAGTTTAATGGTATTTTCATATGGCAGGTAGTGAGGTACGCGTTGTGGATGTTCACGACGATCTATATTCAGTTTATAGGCGATCAAACACCAAACAAGGCATTTTTGATCTTCGTTTTTGATATTTAGCACAGCCTTTTTCAAAGCAAGTTTCTGTGGTAGTTTAATATAGCTACTAGCAGCTAACGGATGGTATTTGGCCATTTTTAGTTCCAGATAATGAATTTTCTTAAAAATCCATCCAGATCCTCTTTGGATAAATTCATCTAGGGACTTATTAATCTTGGCATATCCTTCACGAATATGATGTTCAATAGTATTATCTAAAAGGTCAGTAAAACAACAACTTCTAAAAAAAGTTTGAATTTCTTCCATTTCGTCATTGCCTCTTTTACGCTCCAAGCTCACTTTCATGACCATATACCACTTCAAAGCATTTTTTTCACGTATCTCATTCAAAAGTTTTTCATATAAGGCACCCTGTATATAGGTTTGAAATACTTCCATATCACATTCATTGCTTTCGTTTGGATAAAAAAGCTCTGTATTAAACGCATTTGAAGTGTTAATCTGTTTTTTAACTCTTTTAGATTTTACGACAGGTGCAGCTATCTTCCGTTTTCCAGTAACAAGTTCATGCTCTTGTCGCTTATGGCATGTTAATTCAGCTTTCATATGAAACATTTTATCACATTCACTGCATGAATATCGAAAACTTTGATGAAATTTTAAGTGCCTCTGCAAGTTATCCTCGCGCGTAAATACTTGCTCACAATGCTGACACTTTATCGATGCTACTTCATCTTTACTGCGATGTCTTAGCATATGACGATTCAGTAACCATTTCTGGGCAAATTCTTTTTCACAAAGGGAGCAACTGAAATTTTCTGACACTCTCTTATCACTCGTTTCAGCAGATGAAGATTGATTTTTACGATTATGAATCAGCATATGACGAATTAAGCTTGATTTCACTCCAAATGTCTTTCCACACGTATCACAACTGTATAACTTTTCATCTGAATGGCTCATCAAATGACGATTCAGTAACCATTTTCGCGAAAATTCCTTATTACATGTAGAACATCTGAAAACACTAAACATTTTCTTATCCGACGGTTCCATAACTTGACTCATTTTTTTAAGAACAAGAGATAATCCAGACAACATTCATAAAATTTTTCATGCAAATGACTTAAAATTACAATCACCTTCAATTTATAGCATCGGGTAAATACTTACTATTCTCTCATTGGCTAATTAAAGCTTCAATAAAAATCAGAGCTTTTGATTGGCTAATGAAATTCACATAACGTTAAAAATATTTGCATCTCCAACGCGCTTAATTTCATAACGCTAATAGTGTGAATTAATGCTTCAATAAAATCAACGTTGTGATTGGTTGAAAGAATCACGTGACCTCGAAAAATATTCGCATTCATAAAATTCTTAATTTCATAATTCTAATACTATTAATTTACTTTTTAAAAAATCATTGCTTCTGATTGAGTTAAAAATGTTTACATAAAAAAAAAAACACATATGGCTAATAGCATGAATTAAAGCTTCAATAAAATCAGAGTTTGTGATTGGACGGTAAAAATCACGTGACCTTTAAAAAATATATGTTTCTAAACACCACTTAATTCCACTAAATTCTTAATTTTATAAAGGTAATATTAGGAATTCAAATCTCCCACATGAAAAACTTTCTAAAAAAATAAAAATAAAAATAAAAATAAAGGCACCTTAAAAGTATCTGTATAAAAAAACACTTAATTTTATAATGTTAATATTACGAGTTTAAGTTTCAGCTCTCTCACATACATAAGAATAATGAAAATGTTAGTTTTCGTTACGTCAGAAGGTTCTATCAGCGTATGATAAAACAATAGATAACTGTTATCTATCATTTCATCCTGCTCGCTAGAAAAACAAAGACGTGGTGCATCTACTCTAAAGGCAAGTCTTTTTAAAGTCTTATTAAACATATAGTATTTATTAAACATACATTATTTATTAAAATTCGGAATATAGTATCAAGATATTAATTTAAATATGCTTTATTTATCATCCATTCTACACATCAAAATAAAAAATTTCCATCAAGCGCTTCGTTAATTAGCTTAATTAATTTATTTATTCAACAAATCATTAACTTAAACAATCATGCTATTAAACTTTCTACACATTGAATTATATCACAATTTTTCTTTAAAAAATATTAATAAACTGCAAATTCATTACTTAATTACTTTAATCATGCGCTTAAGCAATCATGTTATTAAACTTTCTACATATTATATCACAATTTTTCATTAAAATTACTAATGAAACACCAAAAATAATGCTTAATCATATGGAAAAATACTTAAGAACCTTACTTGAACATAACTAACATAAAAAACCTCTATGAAATTAACCTTCTATAGTATATACCACAGCAATTTTAGGTATCGCATCATATTTTACTGTTAAAAATAATTTTTAAAAACTTATAATCAATTATAAAAATTCATAAAATTACTTTTCCTAATATATTTTCCCGCTAAAATTTTTACAAAAACTCATAAGAATGTATATATATATATATATTTCATTACCACTTTTGTTAATATTTCATCACACTTGAAACAAAAACATATATTAAATTTTCTTAATATTTTAAATTTAGTCTAATTTCATTAATGTTTCATCTTATATGTACCCATTCTCTATACGAGTGTTCGATGTTCAAAGATGGTATACATTAAAAGTTTTCCAAGGTTTTCTCCAAAACTTGTGTAAATACAAACTTGAATCACTTAGAAGACCCAGCTCATCCTCAAATTAATGATCTCACACAAGAAAATCATTTATTTTTATCGATTTTATTAATGTGAGACACTTTAAACAAAAAATGATAATAATTTATTTCATTAAATAAATAAAAAATACAAATTTTAATCATTTCGTTTTATTAAAAATGAAATTAGATTAATATTTTTATCATACATGCATCCATTCTACACATCAAAATAAAAATTTTCCATCAACCACTTCGTTAATCATCTGAAAATAATTAATTTCCTTAATTATGCACTAAAAATCTACGAAAAAGATTTGTTTTTTCATTAAAATCATTACTTAATCATCTGAAAAATAATTAATTTCCTTAATTACGCACTAAAAATCTACGAAAAAGATTTGTTTTTTCATTAAGTTCATTACTTAAACATCTGAAAAATAGTTAATTGCTTTAATCAGTTTAGTTCATTAAACATTTAAATACTAATTAATTTCCTTAATTAATATTAAATATAGCTCTTAAACAACACCTTAATTAAGAAAATACAAAATTTTAATCTTTAATCTTTAAAATAAAAAAAATTTCAAGAAATAGTTCTAAATTCTCGGGACAGATGGCAGCACATTTTTACAAATATTTTCACATTAGAAAAAAATCTATTTTCCACAGATTTTTCTTATTATTTTCATCGCAAATTATCATTAAAAATATTAATTAAAATATTAATTATACACTAAAAAACTACATTTATCTATCTTTTAAGCAATTATTTCACTAATTTTTCAAAAATCCTAATTGATATTAATTACAGCACTCAAAATAACTTGCATTTAAAACCAATTTCATCTTAAGACCGTACTCAATTTTATAGAAATAAAAAATACATTTATTACGAAATCATAAAATAAATTACATTTAAAATCAACTAAATAAATACTAAATAACTTTTTAAAAATTACAAGTTTTCAAACAATTATGTCTCATAAAATCCTAATTAAAACATCCATCTCTAAAATAACTTGCATTTAAACCCAATTTCATCTTTAATCTCTAAATAAATTGCCTTTAAAATCCAAGTTCAACGGAATACGATACACTAAATATTCAAGAATTCTAATATTAACTCTCGATAGCACAACGGTCAGAGCATTCGCTTGCTGAAACATAGGACCTCAGTTCGAATCCAGCTGCCGGCAAAGGCTGAAAAACAAAATTTTTGAAAAAAAGAAGTACAATAATTTCTCAATAGATGTCAGCACCAAACATATCCAGTAGATATATAACACGGGTTCTAAGCCAGCGGCACCAGCGGTACCGGCACGGGCGAGCTGTGCTGCTGCCGCACCGTCTCTTATCAGCATCCTTCCGGTGACGCATTGTAGAACCGTGTTATATATCTACTGGATATGTTTGGTGCTGACATCTATTGAGAAATTATTGTACTTCTTTTTTTCAAAAATTTTGTTTTTCAGTAGATATATCCAGTAGACATATCCAGTAGATAGATATATAACACGGGTTCTAAGCCAGCGGCACCAGCGGCACCAGTAGACATATCCAGTAGACATATCCAGTAGATATATAACACGGGTTCTAAGCCAGCGGCACCAGCGGTACCGGCACGGGCGAGCTGTGCTGCTGCCGCACCGTCTCTTATCAGCATCCTTCCGGTGACGCATTGTAGAACCGTGTTATATATCTACTGGATATGTTTGGTGCTGACATCTATTGAGAAATTATTGTACTTCTTTTTTTCAAAAATTTTGTTTTTCAGCCTTTGCCGGCAGCTGGATTCGAACTGAGGTCCTATGTTTCAGCAAGCGAATGCTCTGACCGTTGTGCTATCGAGAGTTAATATTAGAATTCTTGAATATTTAGTGTATCGTATTCCGTTGAACTTGGATTTTAAAGGCAATTTATTTAGAGATTAAAGATGAAATTGGGTTTAAATGCAAGTTATTTTAGAGATGGATGTTTTAATTAGGATTTTATGAGACATAATTGTTTGAAAACTTGTAATTTTTAAAAAGTTATTTAGTATTTATTTAGTTGATTTTAAATGTAATTTATTTTATGATTTCGTAATAAATGTATTTTTTATTTCTATAAAATTGAGTACGGTCTTAAGATGAAATTGGTTTTAAATGCAAGTTATTTTGAGTGCTGTAATTAATATCAATTAGGATTTTTGAAAAATTAGTGAAATAATTGCTTAAAAGATAGATAAATGTAGTTTTTTAGTGTATAATTAATATTTTAATTAATATTTTTAATGATAATTTGCGATGAAAATAATAAGAAAAATCTGTGGAAAATAGATTTTTTTCTAATGTGAAAATATTTGTAAAAATGTGCTGCCATCTGTCCCGAGAATTTAGAACTATTTCTTGAAATTTTTTTTATTTTAAAGATTAAAGATTAAAATTTTGTATTTTCTTAATTAAGGTGTTGTTTAAGAGCTATATTTAATATTAATTAAGGAAATTAATTAGTATTTAAATGTTTAATGAACTAAACTGATTAAAGCAATTAACTATTTTTCAGATGTTTAAGTAATGAACTTAATGAAAAAACAAATCTTTTTCGTAGATTTTTAGTGCGTAATTAAGGAAATTAATTATTTTTCAGATGATTAAGTAATGATTTTAATGAAAAAACAAATCTTTTTCGTAGATTTTTAGTGCATAATTAAGGAAATTAATTATTTTCAGATGATTAACGAAGTGGTTGATGGAAAATTTTTATTTTGATGTGTAGAATGGATGCATGTATGATAAAAATATTAATCTAATTTCATTTTTAATAAAACGAAATGATTAAAATTTGTATTTTTTATTTATTTAATGAAATAAATTATTATCATTTTTTGTTTAAAGTGTCTCACATTAATAAAATCGATAAAAATAAATGATTTTCTTGTGTGAGATCATTAATTTGAGGATGAGCTGGGTCTTCTAAGTGATTCAAGTTTGTATTTACACAAGTTTTGGAGAAAACCTTGGAAAACTTTTAATGTATACCATCTTTGAACATCGAACACTCGTATAGAGAATGGGTACATATAAGATGAAACATTAATGAAATTAGACTAAATTTAAAATATTAAGAAAATTTAATATATGTTTTTGTTTCAAGTGTGATGAAATATTAACAAAAGTGGTAATGAAATATATATATATATATACATTCTTATGAGTTTTTGTAAAAATTTTAGCGGGAAAATATATTAGGAAAAGTAATTTTATGAATTTTTATAATTGATTATAAGTTTTTAAAAATTATTTTTAACAGTAAAATATGATGCGATACCTAAAATTGCTGTGGTATATACTATAGAAGGTTAATTTCATAGAGGTTTTTTATGTTAGTTATGTTCAAGTAAGGTTCTTAAGTATTTTTCCATATGATTAAGCATTATTTTTGGTGTTTCATTAGTAATTTTAATGAAAAATTGTGATATAATATGTAGAAAGTTTAATAACATGATTGCTTAAGCGCATGATTAAAGTAATTAAGTAATGAATTTGCAGTTTATTAATATTTTTTAAAGAAAAATTGTGATATAATTCAATGTGTAGAAAGTTTAATAGCATGATTGTTTAAGTTAATGATTTGTTGAATAAATAAATTAATTAAGCTAATTAACGAAGCGCTTGATGGAAATTTTTTATTTTGATGTGTAGAATGGATGATAAATAAAGCATATTTAAATTAATATCTTGATACTATATTCCGAATTTTAATAAATAATGTATGTTTAATAAATACTATATGTTTAATAAGACTTTAAAAAGACTTGCCTTTAGAGTAGATGCACCACGTCTTTGTTTTTCTAGCGAGCAGGATGAAATGATAGATAACAGTTATCTATTGTTTTATCATACGCTGATAGAACCTTCTGACGTAACGAAAACTAACATTTTCATTATTCTTATGTATGTGAGAGAGCTGAAACTTAAACTCGTAATATTAACATTATAAAATTAAGTGTTTTTTTATACAGATACTTTTAAGGTGCCTTTATTTTTATTTTTATTTTTATTTTTTTAGAAAGTTTTTCATGTGGGAGATTTGAATTCCTAATATTACCTTTATAAAATTAAGAATTTAGTGGAATTAAGTGGTGTTTAGAAACATATATTTTTTAAAGGTCACGTGATTTTTACCGTCCAATCACAAACTCTGATTTTATTGAAGCTTTAATTCATGCTATTAGCCATATGTGTTTTTTTTTTTATGTAAACATTTTTAACTCAATCAGAAGCAATGATTTTTTAAAAAGTAAATTAATAGTATTAGAATTATGAAATTAAGAATTTTATGAATGCGAATATTTTTCGAGGTCACGTGATTCTTTCAACCAATCACAACGTTGATTTTATTGAAGCATTAATTCACACTATTAGCGTTATGAAATTAAGCGCGTTGGAGATGCAAATATTTTTAACGTTATGTGAATTTCATTAGCCAATCAAAAGCTCTGATTTTTATTGAAGCTTTAATTAGCCAATGAGAGAATAGTAAGTATTTACCCGATGCTATAAATTGAAGGTGATTGTAATTTTAAGTCATTTGCATGAAAAATTTTATGAATGTTGTCTGGATTATCTCTTGTTCTTAAAAAAATGAGTCAAGTTATGGAACCGTCGGATAAGAAAATGTTTAGTGTTTTCAGATGTTCTACATGTAATAAGGAATTTTCGCGAAAATGGTTACTGAATCGTCATTTGATGAGCCATTCAGATGAAAAGTTATACAGTTGTGATACGTGTGGAAAGACATTTGGAGTGAAATCAAGCTTAATTCGTCATATGCTGATTCATAATCGTAAAAATCAATCTTCATCTGCTGAAACGAGTGATAAGAGAGTGTCAGAAAATTTCAGTTGCTCCCTTTGTGAAAAAGAATTTGCCCAGAAATGGTTACTGAATCGTCATATGCTAAGACATCGCAGTAAAGATGAAGTAGCATCGATAAAGTGTCAGCATTGTGAGCAAGTATTTACGCGCGAGGATAACTTGCAGAGGCACTTAAAATTTCATCAAAGTTTTCGATATTCATGCAGTGAATGTGATAAAATGTTTCATATGAAAGCTGAATTAACATGCCATAAGCGACAAGAGCATGAACTTGTTACTGGAAAACGGAAGATAGCTGCACCTGTCGTAAAATCTAAAAGAGTTAAAAAACAGATTAACACTTCAAATGCGTTTAATACAGAGCTTTTTTATCCAAACGAAAGCAATGAATGTGATATGGAAGTATTTCAAACCTATATACAGGGTGCCTTATATGAAAAACTTTTGAATGAGATACGTGAAAAAAATGCTTTGAAGTGGTATATGGTCATGAAAGTGAGCTTGGAGCGTAAAAGAGGCAATGACGAAATGGAAGAAATTCAAACTTTTTTTAGAAGTTGTTGTTTTACTGACCTTTTAGATAATACTATTGAACATCATATTCGTGAAGGATATGCCAAGATTAATAAGTCCCTAGATGAATTTATCCAAAGAGGATCTGGATGGATTTTTAAGAAAATTCATTATCTGGAACTAAAAATGGCCAAATACCATCCGTTAGCTGCTAGTAGCTATATTAAACTACCACAGAAACTTGCTTTGAAAAAGGCTGTGCTAAATATCAAAAACGAAGATCAAAAATGCCTTGTTTGGTGTTTGATCGCCTATAAACTGAATATAGATCGTCGTGAACATCCACAACGCGTACCTCACTACCTGCCATATGAAAATACCATTAAACTAGGTAATGTGACATGTCCCGTGTCATTAACAAAGATACCCCTTATTGAAAAATTAAATGATCTACGGATCAATGTCTTTGGCTTTGAAGACAATGAAGTGTGCCCACTCTATATTTCGCCAAAAAATGATTGTGATGTTATCAACTTATTATTAATTTCTGATGGAGAAAGGCAACATTATTGCCTGATTCGAAACTTTTCGCGTCTGCTTGGTGATTTAACCCAACATTGTTTAAAAGCCCATTACTGTTTCAGATGTCTACACCGATTTAGCAGAGAGGATTTATTGAAAACCCACATTCAGTACTGTCAAGAACATGAAGTGCAAGTTGTTAAAATGCCTTCTGAGGAAAATAACGTTTTAAAATTTACAGGTACGCACTTACAACATCCTGTCGCTTACTGTATTTATGCAGATTTTGAAAGCCTTCTTGTTCCTGTTACTTCGGCTTCACCCTCATCTGATAATTCACATAGTGAAAAAATTGCATATCATGTACCTTGCGGATATGCATATGTTATTATCGGGCCTGATGGACACTCTGTTAAACCGATTCAAGTATATAGAGGAGAAGACGCTGTGGAACACTTTTTAGAAAAGACGATGACTGAAAAGGAAGAACTTGCTAAGATATTATCACAAGTCAAGCCTATAGTCTTAACAGAAGCACAGGAAAAGGAGTTTCAAGAAGCTGAAGTATGTTATATATGCCATAAACAGTTAGCTGAGGATCGTCGAAGAGATCATTGTCACATTTCAGGAGAATTTAGGGGTGCAGCCCATAACGCCTGCAACTTGAATTTCAAATTATCTAAAAAAATACCGATTATCTTTCATAATTTAAAAAATTACGATGGGCATCACATCATGACGAAACTAGGCAAGTATAACAATCATCAGATAGAGGTTATTGCTACAAGTTTGGAAAACTATATTACATTCAGATTGAAGAAACCTAAGGACCCTGTACAATTAGTCTTTTTAGACAGCTTTCAATTCCTACCTACATCGCTCGAAAAACTTGTAAAAAATCTCGATTCTTCTCAATTTAAGATTTTGAAAGAGAATTTCCCTGCTAATACACCGTTGAATATGCTAATGAGGAAAGGAGTCTATCCCTACGAGTACTTTACTTCTTTTGATAAGTTTGAAGAAACCGAACTACCTCCAGCATGCGCCTTTTATAATACCTTGAATGATGAAATTATCGATGATGACGATTATCAACACGCTAAAACTATTTGGAACACGTTTAATATGAAGACTTTAGGTGATTATCATAATTTATATGTAAAAACTGATGTTTTGTTACTCGCGGATGTATTTCAAAATTTTAGAACCTTATGTCAGCAATACTACGAAATTGACTGCGCGCATCTTTTTACAACTCCAGGACTTGCATGGCAAGCATGCCTAAAAATGAGTGAAACACCTCTAGAGCTCTTAACAGATATTAACATGTTGCTGCTTATAGAAAAAGGGATTCGAGGGGGTATTAGCATGATTAGTCGAAGACTGGCTAGAGCAAATAATCCCTATATGAACGACTATAACCCGAATGAGCCTAATAGTTATATCATGTACTGGGACGCGAACAACCTTTACGGTTGGGCTATGTCTCAGTACCTACCTTATGGCAACTTTGAATGGGTTGATATACATAATATTAATGAAGAATGGATTTTATCCCTTGATGATGAATCAGATATAGGGTATATATTTGAAATTGATCTGCATTATCCTAACCACCTTCATACATTACATAACGATTATCCGCTTGCCCCCGAAAGATTAACCTTGAATGAAGAAATGCTATCACCTTATGCTAAAAGTATGCTGCAAAACAGAAAATATGTTGGTACACCCAAGTTAATTCCTAACTTATGTAATAAAAAGAATTATGTTGTGCATTACAGAAATTTAAAACTTTATCTGCAACTGGGATTAAAAGTTACAGCAGTGCATAAAGCTATTCAATTTAAACAAGCACCATGGTTGAAAAAGTATATACTATTTAACACCAATAAAAGGAAAGAAGCAACATCATCCTTTGAAAAGGACTTTTTTAAACTCCTTAATAATAGTGTATATGGCAAGACTATGGAAAACTTGCGAAAAAGACGTAATATAGAACTTTGTTGTAATAGCTCTAAGAGAGCATTAAAATTGATAGCATCACCTACTTTTAAATCGTTTAAAACGTACGATGAAGATTTAACCGCTGTAGAAAGACTTAAAACAAGCATTCTGATGAACCGACCTATTTACGTTGGGTTTACAATACTCGAATTATCAAAACTCCTAATGTATAATTTTCATTATAATTATATAAAACCAATGTATAAAAACCAAGCTGTACTGTTATTTACAGATACAGACTCGCTTACATACCATATTACTACCGATGATATATATAAAGACATGAAAAATTATTCATCTGAATTTGACTTTTCTGACTATCCCAAAACTCACCCGCTTTATTCCGATGATAATAAAAAAGTTATAGGGAAATTTAAAGATGAATTGAGTGGTGAAATAGCATTGGAATTTGTAGGACTGAAGGCAAAAATGTACTCTATCAAATCAAGTAAAAGTGAAAAAAAGAGAGCAAAAGGTGTGTCAACCAGGGTTGTTAGACATAAAATTAGTCATGAAGACTATTTACAGTGCTTACTGCAACAGAAAACAAGCATAGAAAAACAATTAAAAATAGGTCAAGAAAAACATAAACTATATACAATCTGTCAAAATAAAATCAGTCTCAGCCCTTTTGATGACAAACGATACATTGCTGAAGATGGAATAACAAGTTTAGCATATGGTCATTGCGAAATTGATTAAGATTTCATTATATTGAATGAAATTATGAGTAATACTTGTAAATACTTGTAAATATTGTTATAATAAAGGTTTTTTATTAACTGTAAACTGTATGTGTTTTATTTCAAAGTCACCATTTTTTTAGAATGTGTGTGAATTATTTTGAAATATCATAAAAAGAAAAAAGAAGAGGGGAAATTCTTTGTAAAAATTTTAGTGGGAAAATATATTAGGAAAAGTAATTTTATGACTCAATTTAAATATTACAAACTTTATAATTGATTATAAGTTTTTTAAAAATTATTTTTTAAATACTATAATATGATGCAATATCAAATTGTTATGTTATATACTATAGAAGGTTACTTTGAAGCTTGTATCATACGAATAGGTAGTAGTGAATGGGAATGTTGCGTTCCATTAGCATATTCCCCTAACGCAACAACACAACAACACAACCCACCTCACCACCTCTTGGCGCAGAACAGACATTCTCTCACTACTGACGTTACACCGCCTCAATGACGACGAAGGGTTCTTGCAAAGGGTGTGATTTACTGATGAGGCAACATTTCATGTGTCTGGCCACATAAATCATCATAACATTCGAATTTGGGGTTCAAAAACTCCATATGAAACACTAAAGATGGAAAGAGAAAGCCCAAAGGTTAACGCCTGGTGTGGTCTCATGCACAACCGAATCATTGGCCCTTTTTTCTTCGCGGAAAAAACAGCTAATGGTGGCATCTACCTCGACATGCTTGAACTGTTTGCTCTTCCGCAGTTGCAGGATTTGCAACCCAACGTTTGGTTCCAGCAGGATGGTGCCCCACCACACTGGTCTACAGATGTCCGTACTCACCTAGACACAATCTTTCCAAACCGATGGATTGGACGAGGTGGCCCAATTCCATTGCCACCCAGGTCTCCTGACATTACACAACTAGACTTCTTCCTCTGGGGTTATTTGAAGGATATTGTTTATCGGAGAAAGGTTACTGACATTGCTGACTTAAAAACCCGCATTACAGAGGCTTTTGCCACTGTCACAGACGTTATGTTACAGCGTACCTGGCAAGAAATCGATTACCGACTGGATGAGCTTCGGGCCACACGTGGTGCACATGTGGTGGTGCTAACCTAAACAGAACAAAACTTTATGAGTTGCACTAATAACTGCAGAACACAGAATGTTAATATCCTTTTTATTTCATTATTAAATTTCAAAGTTGTAAAGATAATTCTTGGACACCCTGTATGATTCCAATAACTGTTTTGTAGACTGGGCTGCGATAGCCCAGTCGATAGAGCGCCGGACTCGTAATAGAAAGATTGCAGATTCGGTACTCGAGCCAGCCAAAGACCGCCGTGTACACAAATGGTGGCTGGTGCACGTAAAATCTGTCGTGGCAGCAATGTCCTCCATGTTCCCATCGAAAATTCAAATCACAAATTTCCATGAAAAACTATATTTATTTCCATGCAAATATTTCCAGGCATATAAATTTTATTGTATGTGTTCGATATCACCACAAATTACAATTTGCAAACGAGTTACAAGACCGCTAATTACAGCTTCAGTCGACGATCCTTAGCTCAGGGAAAATATCTTCACCAAAAACGCTTTATTGACCAAGTCAGCATCTTCAATGTTAAGGAAAAAAAAAAAACCTTCGCGAGGATAACTTTTTTGCAAATTGCGCTCAATTCTACCAATTCCTTCAACTTTTATGAATTTTTAAAATGTTTACAGACTTAAGGGACACCTGGTACATAAATTATCATATCGAAAAAAAAAATATATATTTTTAAATGGTACCACTACACTTGTTTGGGCGTTTTACTCTATTCTGATAATATTGGGTGTTTGAATTAATTCGTAGCGTTTTTTTTTTTTTTTTTTTCGAAAATTGGGGCTTTATTGTGCAAAAATAATTACATATAGATTATTCAAAGTATTGACCATCACTAGCCACTACTTTTTCCCATCTTTCTGGCAGCATACGGATTCCGCGTCGGAAGAACGAATCGTCTTTAGAGGCAATCCAAGAATCGACCCATTTTTTACAATCTTCATAAGAAGTGAAGTGTTCCTCAGACAGGCCATGGCTCATCGACCGAAACAAGTAGTAATCAGATGGAGCAATGTCTGGAGAATACGGAGGGTGAGGTAGGACCTCCCATTTGGTCGTTTCGATGTAGGTTTTGCGACGTGCGGACGAGCACGTCTCTAGATTTCAGTTCGTATGGGACCCAATTTCCCTGCTTTTGGATCATTCCCATGGCTTTCAGGCGTTTGCTGACTGTTGAAAAGTCAACTCTTTATGATTCAGCTAAATCTTGAAGCGTTTGGCATGGATCTTCATCGAGCAATGACTTCAATTCTTCATCTTCGAATTTTTTCGGCTGCCCAGGTCGTTCCTTGTCTTCCAGCTCAAAATCACCACTTTTAAATCGAGCAAACTATTTCCGATACGTTTGTTCAACTAGTGCATGCTCTCCATAAACTTCCATTAAAATTCGATGACTTTCGGCAGCGCTTTTCTTCATGTTAAAGTAATGAAGTAGAACTCCCCGCAAAAGCACTTTATCCGGCACAAAGTTAGACATATTCCATGAAGTAAAAAATTATGTTATTTACGCTTCAACCAAATGACATATACTAATAACGATGCTCAATGATAGTAGGTTTACGGGAAATACTAGTCACGCCATCTATTGGAAAATGCCACTTGCCACGCCATCTATTAGAAAACGCTACGAATTAATTCAAACACCCAATAATATCGGAACCAATTTCTTTTTTGGGGCAATTTAACTGAATTAATACTTTCAAATATTTTTAATTTCATTTTTTAGTGTTTATAATTTGTATTTTAATTAATTGTAATATTTCTTTCAAAATTTCGGTATTTTAATCTATTGAGAAGTTAAGATTTTAAATTAGGGATGAAACGGATATCCGGTATCCGGCCTATCCGGCTGAGTTTTAAATATCCGGTGGGGTACCGGATATCAGCACACCGGATACGGATATCCGGCAATTTCAAGCCGGATATCCGAAGGAGAAAATTCAAGCTTAAACTCCCATCAGATGAAAATTTTGCGACAATTTTTTTATTTTTTTTAGATCAGTTGTAGCTTGTAAAGGATTTTTTTTTTAAGTTGGCTTCTGCGAAAATCGATTTTGGACTCATTAGCAAACAAATTTAGCCAAAAGTAGCTTCAGGTCTAAGAAATATAGAAGCCCTATTTTAATTTTGTACAGAGTTAGCTAGGTTTTTCTTCCAGAGGGATCTATAACATTCCCCCTGATCTTCCCCATAACAATAAAAAGAGCTGTTCATTGTTGTTTCTGAACAAATGATATTTATTCTCTGCAGTTGCAGTGTATATATAACTCTGTTTTCATGTCTTTTGCTAATATGTTGTTAGATTGTTTAGTAATATTGTTAGTCTTGGATGTTAAAGTTGTTAGATTGTTTCGAGAATGAGTCAAATAATCTGCATTTATTGACTAGAACCTGTTTATTTACAATCCAGTTTTCTATACATAATAAAGCTGTTGTTTTTGTGACCTTGTGTTGTTTCTGATAGATATTTATACTATCAGAAACCTGGCATTACTTGCGCCATCTATCTATCCGATTTGGATTTTTTTAAAAACCCTCCAATTTATATAAATTTGCATTTTTAATGGAATATCTTACTAAAGCACCTGAATTTAGAACTCCCTTTTGCGTTGCATAGATATATCCCAAACAATTAAAATTATTTCAAATAAAAGTACACATTTAAATTTTCAGAAAGTCTGTTCTTTCACTTTCATATTATTCATAAGAGAAAAAAAAAATAAAAAAATTCAGTTATTTAAAGTTTTTGATTTTGTACTGCAGAAAAACTTCACTTACTTAAACAATTTTAATAACTAATGTAAAATTTTCCTATCTGTACAGAATATAAAAATATAAAATAAGTAAAAAGTATAAATTCATTTTGAATTATTACTTTCTTCTATGTTAAACAGAAGGAAGTATTGGATTCCTGAAAATTTTCAACTTCCAGTTTTCAGTGGATTTACGCATTTTGAGAGAACCAAAACACAATTTGAGCATTTTTGAAAAATGTCTATCTGACAAAAATTTTGTGCAGTTCAAGAGTTAATGCACAGAATTTCATATAAATTTATACATAGTTGCATCTTACAAAAAAAAAAAAAAGTGCCCATCAACTTTTGGTGCAAATCACTCAACAGATGGCGCTGCTATACTGTGATTTCTCCCATTTAAAGGAAGACTATATCTCAGCTTACACTGTGTATAATTAAAAAAATTTAGCATGGGAAAGGGTCATTTTTATAAAACATCATGTTGATTCATCAATTTTGGTGCATATTGGTCGATAGGTGGCTATATTATGTTGCAATTTACTCTGTGAATAGGAAGGCTAAATCTCAACATCTATAAAATTTAAGAGATAAACAAGATAAAAATAATATGAGAATAAAAGTTGGCTTAATTTGGGTGTATATTGACCAACAGGTGGCGCAGCTGTTCCTCACCTTCTGTGATTCTCCACATGGCTACTTCTCAAAATTTTTTGATTAAAATTGCACTAAACTCAATATCTAAAATTTTTATTGTAAGCAGCTATGATTATGTTTCTTCTGCATGTTAAACAGCATGTAGCGTTGTTATATAGAGAGATATAGAAGAAAGTTTTGTGATGGCCATAACATACTAGTTTGAAGCTTTTATTTTATTTATTTTTTCTTCTTTCTTTTATGTTTTCTTATAAATGTCTCAAAAGAAAGTATTGGATTCATAAAAATTTTCAACTTCTGGTTTTTGATGGATTTACACATTTTAAGAAGTCCAGAACCTGGTTTGACCAATTTAAAAAAAATGTCTGTGTGTGTGTGAGAGACAACAGGTGGCTCAACAGGTGGTGCTGCCATACTGCGATTTCTGCAACTTAGAGGAAGGCTATATCTCAGAAACTACTGCACAGAATTTCATATAAATGTATATGTACATGTAACTTGGCATATATTAGTGCCTATCAAATTTTGGTGCGAATCGCTCTACAGGTGGTGCTGTTATACAGTGCTTTCTGCAATTTAGGGAAGGCTATATTTTAGGTTCTATTTCATGTAACTGCACAAAACTTCATGTTGGAAAGGCATTATAAGAAATTATGCTGGTTCAGTTTGGGTGCATGTTGGCCAGTAGGTGGCTCTGCAATACAGAAATTTCCCCCCAAAAGGGGAAGGCTATATCTCTTATTCTATTGTGTATAATTACATAGAACTTGGTATGTGAGAGAACCAGCCATTGTGAAACACTATTGCGATTTATTTTAGGTGTACATCGCCCAACAGGTGGCAATACTGCGCTACAATTTACCCAATGAATAGGCTAAGTTAATCCCAACTTCTATGACATATGTGCATGAAACTTGATATATAAGACAACCATTATGAAAGCAAATGTTGACCTTATTTATGTGTATATCAGCCGACAGGTGGAGCTTCTATTATGATTTTTCACAAGCGTATATCTAAGCATCTGTTGATTAAAATTGCATAAACTCCTTTTGCAAAATATTTATTGTGAGAAGCTATGGTTAGACTTTTATACGATTTAAACCGTAAGTGGTGCTGTTATATAGAATTATGTAGAAGAAAGTTTTGTGATGGCCACAACTTATTAGTTTTCATGTGAAAATAACCCTTCAACTGTGATTATATTAGTAAAATATTTTATTTTATTTTTTTAATAATAGTATTGTAAAAAATATGTAAATAAGTTTTAGTTTTATAATTCTAAACAAAACCTATCTTTTTGTGATAGTGCTTTTCGCCAAAAATTGCAAGTGTAGGAATGAGTATGTTAGGCTTAAAATTTTATTCTTCATGGCAATATTGCACAAATAAATAGAATATTAAATAAATATGTTTCAATAAATTATATTTAAAATGTTTTTAAAAGAATAGTATATGAAATATGTTTATATTTTATTGTTTTAAAATAAAGAAAAAGAAAATAAATATACAACACAACAAAAAACAAAACTAATGCCGGATATCCGTATCCGGCAGGCAGAAGAGCTCCGGATATCCGATATCCGGCAAAATCACTATCCGTTTCATTCCTATTTTAAATGGAATCAGTGGTTATATTAAGTTCAAATAAACACCTTTCAGTTGTTTTGCTAACAATATTAATACATACTCTGCTACTACTCCAATTTTTAAAAATTATTTACACATATATATTTCTTTTAGAATACATTTATGACTAAATATAAGATTTTTTTTATTTTTTATTTTATTTTATTTTTTATTTTTTGTGGGGGGGGGGGGGGGGGAAGGTAATGAAAGAATTAAAAAAAAAAAAAAAAAAAATCGCAACATTCTTTAGAGAACTACTATGATCATAGTAAAAAGTGGATCTACCTGCTGCTTGCACTGGAAAACATTTAAATGTTCATATAATCATGATTAGAGGATGTGTAAAAATACAGGGTGCTCTACATAAAACTAGCCACGTTTAATAAGAAGTTAAAAAGAAATAAAGAAGTCATTAACTTATTTGAATGACATATACAGCTAATACATAGCGTAACGTTCAACATGCCGAAAGTTTTGATTACCTCCTTTAATAACACTAAAGGGCGTATCAGATTCAGCAACTTTAGAAACAACCAATTTTTGAGCCGACTTTAGCGCCGATTTTTCCTCGACGAAAACACCGTAGAGGTTACAATAGTCGGGTGAAAAGTTGGATGAAAGAAGACTAACTTCTGACGCTTATCACTTTTCTTGGCGCGAATAAAATACGCAATGATTAGCGTTAAAATTCCCTTTCATTTGTGTAAAATATCTCATTATTATTTCTATTTTGATCTTTTTTACAACTATTGTCATAACGCCATACGAAAATAAAAATGATTAATTGAAAATTCTTATCATTTAACGGTAAAATAAACGTGCTTAACGATAATATTTCTTCTTCAAATCTCCACTTGAAGCGATTCCCGTGTTCCGCCATCTTGGAAATATGACGTATCAAAATAGTGCATCCTGATTGAACGAATCCGAGGAGAAATTGACTATACGGACAATTTTATCAAGGCAGCTCTGAAAAAGTTGGGCAACTTCGGTCTGCGCTATCACACTGGGAGTAGAGACAATTTTTTCCGAAAAATTGGCGCTGATCAGTGGTTGGCTCTAAAATCGCCTGTAAAGTCGTCGAGTCTGATACGCCCTTTAGCGCGAAACTTGATAGATTTTTTTTTTTTTTAAAGCTAGTTTTATGTGGCCCACCCCGTGTAATCCAATAAAAAAGAAAGCGAAATAATAAAGACAAAACTGCTTTGTAAAATAGCTTTATATAATCTTCATTAATGTTATTACATTTAAATTAAGGAACATATATTAAGTTTACCTTTATCTTATTTGTACATATCTGTATAAGTACATCTTATAATGGGACATATACATGTTAGACATTTTACATGGCTAATATTAACTACTACGAATAAGCGTATATAATATACAATTAAAACATCACATGAAATATATAAATATTTAGATGAAATTTTGTGACATGAAATGCTGATCATTGTACGCCATAGAGCGTACAATGCAATAAAACTATACATACGATGATCGTATCTCTCGCTCCAGCTCAATGGCCATATTTATATACAAAACACGAATAAACATGCAATATAAATATTCACAAATGATGCAATATAGCGTAGAAAAAGGACTGTTATAGAAACATCTGTAAGATCCATAGAAAATTTTATAAAACTGTTTGTGAATATCATATGGCATTTTATTGCTGCAGTATCAACGTAAGTACCAATTTAGAACAAATAATAACAAAATAATTTCCATCATGAGAGAACGAATTTAGCATAAAATAACAAGAATATAATCTCTTCGTGTAATAAAAATATAGTTTAAAGAGTTAGTATAAAATAATTTCAACAAATATTCTAGTTGTCGCTTCTTCTCCAATCGGGAATAAATTGAAACTGGTTAAAATACATGAGAAAACCTTTATATAAAGAGGTGTGCAGCTTTATTAAAAAAAAGAAACAAAATCTATTTCATTTATGGGATATTGAGTTTCTATGCAATTTCACATACCTTAAAATACTGAATGGCAAACTGAAGAGTTTTTAATCCCTTTTTTTATATTATTTTTTTAAGAATTAAATGTGATAAAAGGGATCGTTTTTCTTAGTTGCTTCTCATTTTGTTATTTTATATTTGCCGTGGAATATTAGTACGCGTGTTCACAAAGAGAAGGAATGGGAGAAAGATACAGCAAAATTTGTTGCCCCCCAAAAAGAACAAGAATATTTACAGTAAAGTTTAACATGACTTCAGCAATTTTTGCGGTAAAATATTAAATATAAATAACTTAAATCACATTTTGTTGCTGATTTGCAGCAAAACGTGATGGTGAAAATATATGGGTGTAAAGAAATTTTGATATTTTTTGTTGCTAATTTGGAATAAAAAGCAATGGCAAAAGTAGATGTGTGCAAAGATTTTTTTGCCAATTAGTAGAAAAAAGCATCGGCAAATGTTAAAGTAAAAAAAAAAAAAAGTGTATTTTGTAGATTTTTCTTGCGGTGTATGGATGAATGCCAGCATACAAATTCAAGTACAATAATCTTCTTTTGAATTTAAAACAAAATTAAATTTCGATTTTCAAATCTGAAATCAAATTTCCAATTATAGATTAATTAATTTCCATCAACCCTGCCAAATGCTAAAATTTTTGGATATCAGTAACTTTTACAGAAATTTTCATCTTTTAATAATAAAGAAATTGATTGCTACAGAAGTTTATAAAAAAATTCTATGAAAAATACCGGTATCCGAAAATTGTAAAACTTGGCTTTCATGTTAATGTAGAAGTATTAATATAAAAAATCATGTAATCGCTTGACGTAGACAAAATGATTTCAATATGTGGAAAGCCTTGTGCTAAAATCTCCCTGTATATAAAATTCGTTACATCTCCATTTTGTTTTTTGTAATTTATACAATATGTATGAATAAGTAATGATATGTAAAGTTCTTTTTGTCCCACTGTTAAAAGAAAATAATCCTTCTCTAATTTATTCTGTTCACGCATTAGTGATAATACAGTAGAACCTCGATTATCCGAACCTCGATTAACCGAAACTGTCCGTTAACCAAAGTCTGTTTCTTCTTCACTTTTTTTTTTTTTTTTTTTTTTTTTTTTACTTTCTACTATCATCCAAAAATTTCTCTTAACAAACATGCATTTTTAAGTTTTTTTTTTCTTTTCCCCACATTCTTTTTGTATGCAAGCCGTCCTTTCCGAACTACGAGTGCAGATAAATATTTTAGATGATTATTGATGAATTCTCGATTATCCGAAAATTTCAATTATCCGAAGTAAGTTCGGTCCCAATTACTTCGGATAATCGAGGTTTTACTGTACCTTTATAAACTGCTTGATCATGTCTTTAAAGCGTTTTTATAAGTAACACAAACTATCACATAATTACATTTTATTTGAATCTTTAAAAATAAGCACGGCTGGCTGGCTATACATTACGTTCAAAGATTCATCATAACAAAGACTACAAAAGCTTAAAAGAAGAGGATATAAAACAGAAATATCTGATTAGCAAAACGTCTCTAATCGTGATGAAAAATTATTGACTAGAGATCGCTAGAGCATTTTTGAAAGAAAAATGTAAAATAAAAAATAATATGTTTATGTGTGATATAAAAGAATAAGTAAAAATAATAAGTACAAAAAAATGTAACTAAATACAATTCCGACCATTGAGTTGTAAAAATTTCTAAAAGCAGTTCCGCATAAAAAGTCCAGCCATTTTAAAGAACATTGATATATGTCTTCTACCATTCCACATTTTAATAAATAGCATTCAGATAAAATTTTCGAACACTACAACATTATGGCCTATTTAAGAGATCAGCCAACGCACTTTTAACTGTATTATAAGTTGCAGGTGTTAATTTATTCTTTGTGGAATTATGCCTGAAGAATGATAAATGAAAATAACACATATAAAATAATAAAGATACTTCAGGTATTAACTATGTATTTCCACCTACAGCGCTGTGAGTGAACGTAACTTACATTAATTCAAAATACTGAATGAAGAAATTACCAAAACAGTGAAACTGAGGTCATAGACACATATCTGTACTGATAAGTATAAAGGATTTAAGTCCAAAAATGTTGATTTTGAGTTAAGTACCCAGAAAAAAATTCTCTATCGATTGGAATAAAAGATTTAAATCCGTGTCATTTAGTCTTTGAGAAAATCCATTGGTAAAAAAAGATTCAAGTCAGAAATTCAGCATTAATCTTTGTATAAAATATTTATTTCAAATTTTTCCCTTTATTAAATGAAGATTGACAATCACTGAACGGTATAAAGGGTATAAACCAACATAATCCCTTTTTCCTAATCGGTTCTTCTGCTTTGTTTTAGTTAGTTTAACTTTATTTTTCGTCTCCTGAAAAATCAAGAATATGGACTTAAATCCTTTATACTTATCAGTATAGATATTTCTCTGACAAAAAAAAAAGTGATTTCTAATGTAGAAGAAGCATAAATCTTATATGCCCAAACACTGCAAAAAAAAAAAAAAAACTGTTAAAAGTACAGGAAAAATCTGGCAGCTGGGGTGCCAGTATTTCTCCGTCAAATATACAGTTTAAAACCGTAAAATTATATCACTGACATATATTTTACACAGGAATTCTGTAAATCAAACAGGTTTTTTGTTAAAAGTACAGTTTTGTCCTGTATATTTGACGGAGAAATACTGGCACCCCAGCTGCCAGATTTTTCCTGTACTTTTAATTTTTTTTTTTTTTTTTTACAGTGTAGTAAGAAAATTTCTTCATGATTGATCTGGATCTGATTCCAAAGAAAAGAATCCGATATTTTCTCTTTTCCGGGATCATGGATCAATCGACACTAAATTTCTGAAAATGTTACTGCGACATCAAAAACAAATAATTTAGATATTTACAGCGCTGTAAGTTTGTCACGTGACGACTATTCTCAAAGTAATTAAAACACGGCCACCTCACAAAGATTATGTATTAAACACATGAATTTGTAATAATTTAAAATTATACGTTGGTTTCTCTTTGTTTATAAGTTGAACTTTTTGGTAAATAGGTTCTATGATAAATAATGATTGCAGAATCTATAAGGGAAAGATGTACAAAAATAGCAATTTTCTAGACATTATATTTTAAAATCACTAGTCCAAAAAAAAAAAAAAAAAAGCTTGAATTGAAAAATATATAAAAGGACAAAATTAAACTTAAAAAACATTTAAAATACCTTAAAATCCTTTAATTGAGCAGCATTACGATATATTTCGACTCGCTAGTCGCGGTCGTCCTCTCTACTGACCATCTTGTCCCCGGCTTCTTTATCCTCTTCTTCAGTGCTGACGTCATAATACGATTGTTTCTTTTTAATTAGTTGTTGCCATTCTTTCGGTATTAGGAAATTCTAACTTCTAACACCGCTATTAATGAGAGAGAGCACAGCGTAATACCGAAAGAATGGCAACAACTAATTAAAAAGAAACAACCGTATTATGACGTCAGCACTGAAGAAGAGGATAAAGAAGAAGCCGGTGACAAGATGGTCAGTAGAGAGGACGACCGCGACTAGCGAGTCGAAATATATCGTAATGCTGCTCAATTAAACGATTTTAAGGTATTTTAAATGTTTTTAAAAAAGTTTGAAATTTTAAAAACTTTGCCTTTACTATTTAAGTTGTTTGAAATAGTTGAGTGCCAATAAAAGTATTTTGTAAACAATTTAAAAATAGTTTAAAAAAAACGTTCACAAAAACTTATTTTAAATTTGTTATAGAATAAAATTTTAATTTAACCATTAACGCAATCATCGCATATCTAGAAGTAATGAGAGACGTGAAGCATCGAGGCAGAACCCCATATCAGTTGGATCCAGGGCCAGATTATTGCACAGGCACATGGGGCACTGGCCCAGGGCCTCCAAATTTAGGGGGCCTCATTTTCAAAAATGAAAAAGTAATAGTACAAATTTTTTCATTATATGTCTATTAAAAACAAAAATTGATTAAATTTTTCTTTCTGTATTTTATTAGAGAGCTTAAACAATTATTAAATTTTGTGACTGATTTCCAAAACATTGGCTGATCAATGTGCTTCAGTTTTTCATTTATCTTGAACATAAAACTAATGATTTTGCTATAGGTTGCTAAAAAAAAAAAAGGCGGAAATAGAAGATATAATTGAAGGAAAATTTTTAAAAATTTACTATTTTTATTTATTTTGTTTTTGAGAATGGGTCCTTTTTGCAAGCTCTTTAGAGCAGGTAAGGGGGCCTCCAAATAGCATCAGTGCCCCAGGACTTCAAAAAGCATAGTCGGGCCCCGGTTGGATCCTACATTATAATAAAATATTAAAATATGTAATTTGAAGGTCGTAAATAGCATTTGCTTTATACATCAAAATATTTGGCGCCAGACCTGCACGCACTAAAAAAAAAAAAAAAAAAAAAATATGAAGTGTTATGGTTGCAGTTTAAATAGCAGTATGATGCAGTATCTAACGAGCATATTTTTAGCATCGAAACCGTTAACAAATTGTTTTCTCTTCTTCTCTTTTAATAATTATTTTTTAAATTATTTTATTTAATGAAAATTAATTAGCATGCTTAGCGTAACCATAGATATAGTAATAAGACATAGATTGATCATCGAAGGGGGAAAAGTGAGTCCTTTTTACGCGGGGAAAGACTCTCTAATGGCTGTCTTTCCCTGAGCACAGATATAGTAATAAGACATAGATTGATCATTGAGAGGGGAAAAGTGATACCTTTTTTAATCGGGAAAAGACGGCCATTTTACTCTCTTATGGATGTATTTCCCCGAGTGAATATACACGGGAATACATATAGGTAACTTAGCAAATAAAATTTATGCACTAAAAGAGAATGAAAAACTCCAGATACCCCCTTTTCTTTCTTTCTTTTCGTTTTCCTTTCCTTTCCTTTTTTTTTTTTTTTACTATACTCTAGTATACTCATGTCTGCATAAAACTGTCAAACTGTCTTTCTTTCGGCATTTATTATTATTATACTTCTTTGAGATAAAAATCGTCTGCATTCATCATGAAAAATAATATTAATAAATTAATAAATTATTTGTATTGCGTAAATTTGTATAGGATTATATATGGAAGAAAGTCTTGTGGTGGCCACAACATACTAGTTATATATTAAAACTTTCGCGACTGCGCTAGCTACATTTAAAAGAATTTTGAGAATTCCATATTACTTACTAATATAAAATATTAAAAAATAATAAAATTTAAAAAAAGTATTCCCTTAAATATGAAAACAGTAATTATCTCATAATAATAACAAAGCAACTGATTATAAAAATTATATTTTTCATAAATTACTTGAATATAACTTATTTATGAAACCTACCCCATTTCTTTTCATATATTTATTAGACCACTTAAAAGCCGCGCAATATTTCGGCATTTTCAAAATTCATTACCATTCTATTCTATTACTGTTTTCGAGTTTTAACTCTGTAATGTCTGATGCCAAAAAACTTTTTCGGCATCAAAAACCTTTGCTTGTTAACATGGGGATGATAGATCTATATAAATTACTATATCTATGTCCCTGAGTAAATACACACAGGAATACGCGCGGATAATTTAGCTTATAAAATTTATGAATAATTTATGTACTAAAGGTGAATGAAAAACTCCAGATACAGCTTCAAATTCATTTTTTTTTTTTTTTTTTTTTTTAACTGTATCCATTAATTTAGTTAATATGTAAAGTTAAACTCTTTTTATATACTAAAACTAACGTTCTTTACCTGAGCCACTGGTAACTGTATTTAAAAGAATTTTGAGAATTCCATATTACTTACTAATATAAAATCTTAAAAAATATCAAACTTTAAAAAAAGTATTCCATTAAACATCAAAACAGTATTTAAACCATAATAATAACAAAGCAACTGATTATATAAATTATATTTTTCATAATTTAGTCAAATATAATTTACTTATAATAATAGCTTATCCCATTTCTCTTCATATAATTACAAGAACAATTAAAAGCCACGCAATATTTCGACATTTTGAAAATTCATCAATATTCTACTCTATTACTATTTCCGAGTTTTATATTCTCCATACTCGCTATGGCTGATGCCAAAAAATTTTTTCGGCATCAAAAATCTTTGCTCGTAAACATGGGGATGATAGATCTGAATAGGAATTACTATGTCTATGAGCGTAACAAAAAAAAAAAAAAAAAAGTTTTTTTTGGAACATATATGGTAACATAAGTTTCAACATTTATTCATACATTCAAGACGCATTACCTATAAAGCCGAGAGGTTAAGTTAAAAAAAAAAAAAAAAAAAAAAAAAAAAAAAAAACTCGAATACAAAAGCAACATATAAAAGTATAAATAACATTTTAAAAACAGTATGAACAATATAATATACAATCTTATTATTTAAAATCATAGGATGTGCAGTTATTTTATATTTGGAAAATGAAAATAAATTTTAAAAGTCTCCATTCTCTCCTTAAGGGGAAAAAATATATTTAGAAAAAATTTGAATTAATCTATTTACACACAAAATTTGTAATGTAATTGAGTAATGAAATTTGTAATGTAATTGATTGTATTCATTTTATTATAAATAAAATAAATACAATATGATTTCTTAATATATATATATATATAATCGTTATACATAATGTTTTTGTCCTTAAAAAATGAACGTCAAACATCGTTTTTTTTAAGATTAATATTCTTACAATAACTCAATTTTTATAAAAAATTATAAAAATTCTTTTACTGTTACACTTTACCGATATGATTATTGTATGTCATAATTGTAATTGAATGGTTGTAACAATTATTATCGATATTTTGACTTTCTTCTTCTTCATTTTTTCTTTTTCTTTCTTTATATATATATATACATACTTACCAACCTAACCCGGAAGATTGTTAGTCCCGCTCCTTTCCGCCTATTTTTACACACCAGTCTTTTTCTAGAGTACTTTTCTTCTTATTTAATCGTAAATGTAATTGAAGAGAATTACTCTAAAAATTAAGTGGTGTACAAAAAGGGGCCGGAACTAACAATCTTCTGGGTTAGGTTGGCAAGTATGTATATATATATATATATATATATATATATATATATATTAATACGAATGACGAAATTAATGTTAATCACAAACTCATTTTTAGCATTCAGGGGTTCCATCTGCGGTTTGATTTTCGGGAATTATTTTTCCAAAAAAAAAAAAAAAAAAAAAAAAAAAAATTCTTTTGTGAAATTTCTATTTATTTTTTGTAAGAAAAACAAATTAGTGTGAAAAACATTTAGTTTTAATAGATATTATATTTTATGCTTATTAAAGTAAGTAATTTTTCATTGAACCAAATACATGTAATTATTTGATATAATATCAACAAAAGGTTTTGGTAAAATTTTATAAATAAATCCTTAAAAAAAAAAAAAAAAAAAAAAAAAACGAAATTTTTTGAAGAGGCTGTTTTTATGAATTTGCATTTTGTGAAGCTGTAGTTAAACGGCAGTAATTTTAGCCTGAATCAACCGCTGGTATTGTAACTGTATTCCTAGTTCTTAATTACGTAATAATAATAATAATAAAAAATAATACGCACACAAACTATGCGCTTTTAAGTTACGGGTTACATTAAACATCTAATGCATAACAAGTTTAAGTACATCTTTGGTAGACATTTTCAATGTACACATGGCTGACTATATAAAATATACATCTGAATAAATAAACAATCACTAATTGTTACATATACATATCTTATTATTTAACAAATTTCGAACAACTGCTAGAGAAATAAGTTCTTGGAATCAATTCTAAAAAGAAAATTTAGAGACTGCTGACGTAATATTTTAATAATAGGCATTATTATAAACATTAATTTGTTGAAAAATATAAATTACTTCAAAGTTTGGTTGAAATACAGCATTTTTTTAAAAAGAGGAGGAAGTAAAATTGGGAACTGGTGTAAAAAAAATTAATTAAATTTAGAAACAATAAACGAGCAACATTTTTAAAATACTTTTTTTTTTTAAAATCTTTTATTTAATGCATACTTTTTATTTTCTTTGTTTTATTTCAAAGGATTTTAGTGATAAACTTCCAGAGTTAAAAAGAAATAATATATGTACAAAGAGACAGAATCGCAAAATAATTGGATAAAATAAAATAAAATAATCTTAAAATAATATTTTCCGGCATTAAGAGTAAATATATATACACATATATATATATAATATTTAATTTTATAAGTAATACTTCAATTTAAGGTAAAGCCACCAGTGTTCGTCACCCCTAAAATTTGCACCAGAGTTCTCCTCCCTCATAAAAGACATATTAAAATAATCGTTAATTAACATGTATGAATTTGAATCTGCTCAAATCAGGTTCTTCGGTTCTAGGGAATCGAACGTATACGAATTCAAATTCGTTTATTTTAACCTGTCTTTTGTGAGAGTGGCGAAGGCTGGTACAAATTTTAGGGGTGAATACTGGTGTCTTTTTAAAACCCGAATAAACTACTACGTCAGAAACGCCAAAAGAAAAATATTGGAAATGCATACAGCTGTTTCGGTAGCCCAAATTCAAAATCCTTGTTGCACTGAATTTATCAGAATTCAGTGCAAATTCTGATGCTGAATTTCCCAAATTCAGAATCCTCTTTGCACTGCAATCTATTCAGAATCCTTTTTGCACTGAAGACGGTACGCTGTTTGCTACCGAAACAGCTGTATGCATTTCCAATATTTTTCTTTGGCGTTTCTGACGTAGTAGTTTATTCGGGTTTTAATATTCCAACGTCAAACCTCCTGTTATTACTGGTGTCTTTACCTTAATATTTTCGAATACGTTGTAAATCAATTAAAACGTACTGATTGGGTCATCACTAATAGTTTTTCCCGTAATGGAAATCTTTTATAAACTGAATATATTATTACAGTCCTTTGACAAGCTAAATGTTTTTGTGCTTTTACAATTTATGAAGATTAGTTCAATAAAACAATTACAATATATCAGTTAAGTAAGCTTATTTTCTTTTTAAATTACCATAATGAGAAAATAATTATAATAATTAAACAAAATGTACATTTTTTTAACACTTCTTAACACGTTAATCGCCATGTCAGTCATATGTGTCTGACGCATTTTTAACACGCATTTTTAACTAGGAAATAACCCTAAAAGGAATATAATATACGCCGAGTAATTATTAACACGTTAATCGCCATGTCAGTCATATGTGCCTGACGCATTTTTAACTAAATTGTCTAATAAAGTTACCATGGCCCATGTGAAAATTTTTCTGATATTATCGTGGCGATTAACGTGTTAATTATACTTTTATATTTTTGAACTCATTATTGGAATTTAAGGTTGGTTGATTGGGTTTTACGTCGCACTAGTGCTGTGCAATGGCCAATTGGAATTTAAGGAGAAAATAAGATTGCTCATCTGGTACATTGTGTTGTAAAAATGAATTAACTTTTTTAATTGAAAGGTTTTTATTGTATGGACAGCATATGGTTTTAAAATCTCATTGAACTAAGAAACAAAAATGTTATTTCTAATAAATAAATTTATTTTCTTCAACTTTGTAGATTATCGACTGATATAATTTATAATGAGATTTTTATTTTTATTTTACAAATAGCTTTATGTTTTGATTTGATTTAAGACTAATAATATGGATAATGACTTAAAATTATATATAAAAATAAATAAATAATAATCAATAAATCTAAGATTATGGTAATTTTACCTAGTGAAATTCCTATGGAACTTGTGGGAATCATGTTGTTAGGACTTAGTTAGGAAAATTTATATTGGAAATTAAGGTAAAGACACCAGTGCTCGTCACCCTTAAAATCTGCACCAGTGTTCATCACCCTCACAAAAGACATGTTAAAATAACCGTTAATTAACAACTATGGATTTGAAACCACCGTCACTAGATTCCCTAGAACTGGATAATCTAGGTTCGAGTGGATTCAAATCCATAGTTGTTAATTAACGGTTATTTTAACATGTCTTTTGTGAGGGTGACGAATACTGGTGTAGATTTTAAGGTCTTTACTTTAAATAATTTTTATTCTTGTTAAAGTTTCTCTGGCAAACATATTACTTTTAGAATTCAACGATAAGTTTTAATTAAAAACTACTATTTGAATTTTAAAAAAAGTAAGTTTGTTGCTGCATAAAACAGATATGATTACAAGAACTTATTCCTATGCAACCTATGAGCAATTCATCAGTGACAGACAACAACATTTACACAATTCTTATAACTAACAATTAACAAACAATGACATCAATGAAGAAATTAAGAATGATCGAAATAAACACTTTACATAAAGAAACACATATAGAAATTAAATTAAAAATAAGTCCTCCAGATTTTCAAAGTAGTTTTTACACAAAAGTTTCCTTAAGATAAGAAATGGGACGAAAAAAAAAAAAAAAAAAAAAGAAAAGTCTAAAAAATACTTATAAAAGAAGCCCAATTGAGCTTTTCAAAAGCTTGAAATGAAATTTCTCACATATGGATGACACATCTTTAAAAATAATATCGATGGAATTGATGAATGAATAATATATACAACAGATATTGCTACGTGATAAATCAAACATTCCTTTATTATAATAGACGTATTATATTATAATATGACATTGCTATGAATATGTATATGCATAAGGCTTGTTTTGATGAATATGTATAAAATACGACTGCATAAAATTCTCCTACTACATGACTAGCGGAATATGAGATGAACATGGCAAAATTAAGACAACCTTCAAAATTTCCGATTCTGCCTGATGTTTTTTTTTTTTTTTTTTTTTTTTTTGTCTTATAGAAATTATAAGGAGACTGATTTTTACTCGGGAAAAAAAAAAAAAAAAAAAAAAAATCTTTCTCATAAATCACATCCTTTTTCAAGTATTGACTCTAATACAAAGTAGATGAAAAAAAACTTCCATTAAAAATAAGAACACTTTTAAAATGAGAAAAGGACGATCTCTTATCCCATTTTGTATTATTCACTTTTTGTGAGTGGTTCTATAGAAAAATACAAAAATATAGGCTGGATTCTCCTGTCTACATGAATGTCCCTTCACATAATCCAGATTTCTTCAAAATGTACTGAAATACGCATAGATATAGTAATAAGACATAGATTGATCAGCGAGAGGGAAAAAGTGAGACTTTTTTTTTTTTTTTCGGGAAAAGTCACTCTAATGGCTGCCTTTCCCCGAGTAAATCACACACAGGAATACACACGGATAATTCAGTAAATAAAATTTATGAATAATTTATTTACTAAAAATGAATGAAAAACTCCAGATACAGTTTCAAATTCATTTTTCTTTTTATTCTTTTTTTCAATACTCTCTAATGGCTGATTTTAGAACTTTTTTTCGGCATCAAAATTTTTTGCTCAATAACATGGGGATGATAGATCTATATATATTACTATATCTATGGAAATACGGCCTCAAAACCCTTGAAATAATTATACTGAATATGTTGAACGTATTTGTGTCGCTTTTATACGTTGTTTATTGATGTATTAAATGCACACTTGAAAAAAAAAAAAAGGGGGGGGGGGGAAATCACAACGAAATCTTTTGGTAATCTGGGATTAGAATATTTTACTGCAAAAATTACAGCATAATTGCTAGTATTTGCTGCAAATAAGTAAAGAAAAGCATATTTAAAATAATAATAATAATAAACTAGCATCCTAATTAAAAATAGATTTCACTAGGAATTTCTTTGTTTTTTGTTACACCTAACATCGATTTTGTATATGACTAAAGAAAAAGTCATTGTAGTCAATAAAAATGTATATACCGATACGATTTAACCTTATTAAGAAATGTTTAAGGAAAACTTTCTATTAAAAATTACCTTTGATTTAAAAAAAAAAAAGTTGAAATAAACTAATACATTTTGTAATCTGGTACATTGTTAGTATTTTAAAATATTAAAATGTTTAAATATGTGGCTTGCATATTTTATAAATAACAAATTAAAACAAGTTTTTTTTTTTTTTTTTTTTTTAAAGCTAATTTTTAACGATTTATCAAAAAAAAAAAAAAAAAAAAAGTATTATTTATTTATGTACTTAAAGAAATTAATTAATTGTAAAAATAAAACAATAATAATTTAAACTATAATTTATAAAATTATTTGAAACAAAGATCTTAGACACCGTAGATTAGTAATTGCATCACAACAGAATAAACGCTAAAAAAAAAAAAAAAAAAAAAACTTTTGCATCGTAATTATTATGCATTGAAATTATTGAAAAAAAAAAAAAAAAAAGAACAGTTTCAAAAGAGCGAAAAAGTTTATTGAGTGTTTGAGGAACTATAAATTATTTAGGAATTTCACAAACAATTTTTTTTTTCAATGAAAAATATGAACGAAAAACACTTAAAAGAAAAAAAAAAAAAAGCTGTGCAATTAATGTTTGGGTTAAGATGGCAATTTTCGTAATTTCCAATCTAATATTTAAAGATTCTTTGAGTTCATGACAAGGTAATTTCGTGCCATAGACAGCAGAATAAAGAAAGTTCTAAATGAAAGGAAGAAGAAAAAAAAAGTCTCTCATAAGGTTAATGAGCAAATGTTCAAACAGTAATTTTTTTTCACAAAACGTTAAAATGGCATCAGAACAGAACGCAAACGATTTCTCTTTTCCTTACGACTAGAGATTAATTTCCGTATCACATGCAGCTTATACATATGTATACATAAAATGAAGAGATGAATGATATGGCTAATGAAAATATGAAATGATTTTGCATAAACTGATTCAACAACTGAAAATAGGACGAATTACATAGGATTTTCTTCATAACTATCTAATCTAATATTCTTATACACATTACAAAAACATTTATAAATTATATACGATGCGCAGCAATATTTTGCTTTTAGCATCTGTTAAAAATCTGAAAGTTTATCAAAAGTATTCTTTTTAAGAAATTAACTTTACTGTACAAAAGTGAGCGAATTATTTTAGTTTCCACGTTGAAACTAAAATATTTTCATGGCACCATACCTCTTCAGATTCTTTCAACACGCATCATTACCATATTTACTATCATTCAGTAGCAAAATTGCCAACTTTTATAATTTATTCCGGAGCATTTTTAGCTCCGCCTTTTTTCACACCAGAATTTTTGTAGAAAATTTTTCTCCAATATGTGACTGCGATTAAATGAGAAGAAAATCATATTATAAAATTACTGGTGTGAAAACCATAGATATAGTAATAAGACATAGATTGATCAGCGAGAGGGAAAAAGTGAGGCCTTTTTTTTCCGGGAAAAGTCACTCTAATGGCTGCCTTTCCCCGAGTAAATTACAGACGGATAATTTAGTAAATAAAATTTATGAATAATTTATTTACTAAAGATGAATGAAAAACTCCAGATACAGTTTCAAATTCATTTTTCTTTTTATTCTTTTTTTTCAATACTCTCTAATGGCTGATTTTAGAACTTTTTTTCGGCATCAAACTTTTTTGCTCGATAACATGGGGATGATAGATCTATATATATTACTATATCTATGGTGAAAACAGGGCATTACTAACAATGCTCTAGAATAAATTATAAAAGTTGGCAACTCTGCTTTACTCAGTCAAAATAATTACCTTTCGGGAGCATAATTTTTAAGCTATTTTAAATTAATAATATTTTAGTAAATTTTTATTGACAAATCTTTCCGCCGTAGATATTTTAATATTCTTACTTAGTACAATTTATTAACTTACTTATTTCCAGAGTTTGAATATTTTAATATACGTCGGTCTAAATTATCATATGCAGTTGTATTTAAGTAATAAACAATTCAATTTTTAATATTTCATATAATAGTTCTTTTGGGAAAAAGAAAAAAATATATATAGCTTTTCAAGGGAAAAAAAAAAAAACTTTCATGGTTTTTTTCCTTGAGTTATTTTATTTGTAAAGTAGAAAAATACATATTTCCAATAAATCGAAGTTATTTTGCAATATATTTCCGTTCTAAATTATATATATATATATATATTTTAAACCGTTCATTTATAACCAACAATTTTCCTGGAATAATAATAATAATAAAAAAAAAAACTAATTTTCATTTTAATTTTTTTAATTAATTAATTAATTAATTATTATTATTATTATTATTATTTTTTTTTTGAGAAAAAAGTTTCTAATAAGTACGTTATTCTGTTTAAGAAGGAACAACCTAATTCCTTTGTTATTCATAAAAAAATTATAATTATAGAATCTGAAGAGGCCATTTTTTTCCTTTTGTAGAAATAAACATAAATCTAATCTACTTACAGCACATGACATGGGCATAATAATAAGCACATTTTTATGCTTCATCTATAAACATAATATATTTTTACTATAAACATAATGTACTTTTACATATATACTTTTTTACGTATAAAACATTAAGGCACCTAAAAGGTTTGAATTTTCAATGTACCAGTAGATACATTTTCCTAGCTGAAGAATATTGTTCCATCAACATGTTACTCATACAGCAAGGCAACGTCCGGCAGTTCAGCTCTTCTTAAACATATCATATGATAAACGCACTTAGAATATATGATAGAATGCATCTACAAGTATCTAAAAATGTTAAAAATAATTTCTTGTAAAATGGTTACTAATGGTGGTATGAACAAGAAAAAATAGTTGCCATTTTTAAACAAATAAATATTTTTGATTCTTGTGTAGACGATACTATTCTAAAATTATGCAATTGAAAATTAGAAAATATTTATAACTCCTAGATAACATTAAAAAAGTAATAGATTTCGAAGAATATATTTTATTCTAAAATGAAGAAATAACAGTAATAATAAGAAAATAAGAAAAAAGAGCTTCTATCATATCTTCCAATGAGGCCAGCAACGGAAGATTATTTTTAGTACAGTGTCATGAGATTTTCAATGTAGACAATATAATTCTCAGTGGATATTGCACTTTCACTGCACGAATAATCTCGAACGCTCCACTTAACAACGCACTTTCTTATGATGAGCACTTAAATAATCTAATGCAAAAGATATAAGAAAGTCATGCATTTAGCTAACCAAAATGTTTCTTCAGACGACATAAAATATTTCGCTAAATTAAAAAAATCTGTACATTTAATCTCCTTTACTTTAACGTTTCATTGAGCTACAATATAATTATCATGCGCCAGATTTTCTCTCCACTCCTTCATTATTGCATTCTGGCATCTTGTGGCTGAGCTGGGTAAGGCATCGGAAAATGGGTTGGTGCCCCGGCCGGGATACTTGCTTGAGGATGTGGTGGTGGTGGTTGCAAGGCGTAAGCGTAAGCTGCAGCAGCCGGAGAGAGATATGGAGGTAGCCCAGCAGCGGCTGCAGCAGCTGCAGCTGAACTACCACCACCGCTGCTGTGTGGATGATGATGGGCGGAAGTAGATGCTAAGGCAGCAGCTGCAAATGGGGCATAGCTGGCTTCAAGTCCGTTGGTATACTGAGGTGGGTAAGCATAGTCAGCGTAGAAAGGACTAGCTACAGCTGCAGTGGCTGGAGAAAGAGGAGCGTGAGCAGTAGTTGGACCAGGAAGAATGAGACCGGGAGCTGGCAGATATGCTGAAGGATACAGGTAATGTGGAGGAAGGCTCCTGAAATAAAATAGAAAAATACTAATAAATATAAGGAATGATAAATGCAAATAGTTATTCAGAAGCAAGTATTGTTTTTGGGTCAAATTTTGAAATCGAGTTTTTGTTATATTTACACGTTTTGAGGTCCCCTGAATACAAAAATCCTGTTTTTAGCGGTTGGTCTGTGTGTGTGTCTGTCTGTTATCACCATATCTAAAGAACAAATAATAGCAGAAAGTCCAAAGTTGGTATTTTAAATATGTATTATATAGGGATGCTACACTAAACTTTTCGTTGAGACAAGCAAATGGTTCGTGTACAGACAGGGATATCCAAGATAATTCAAATACATTGTGTCTATGGAGAAATTTATGGAAAGTACAGTGTAACATCTATAGGCTGACTTAAACAAAACGGACAAAAGCATGTTTTGCATAGATTGTTGTATGGAAATCATTCAACATGCATTTATAGGGCTACACAAAGTATTTGGATATATTGAGGCTATACTTGTAAATTTCTGGAATTGTAATTCCTCTCTGTTAGATATTTTTCAAATAAGAATAATTTAAAGTACATAATATTGTTTATAGTGCATACTGATTGTAGACAATATACAGGTTACCCAAAATTAAGCTGAACTTTCTTTTCTATTTAATGTATGTCGACGAACACTTCTCAGGAATCAAAATAAATTTTTCATACGCATACTGTAAACAAAGTATTTTTTGAATTTTCAACTCTATTTTTTTTTTTTTTGTATAATAACACTTTTTGAGGTCTCCTGATTACAAAAGTCCAATTTTTAGCGATGGATCTGCATCTATATTTATTATCAGCATAACTTAAAAACAAATAACTGCAGAAAATTCAAATTTCGTATTTTGAATTCCGTATTAGGTTGGCACTTAAAAATTTTATCAAGATTGGCGAATTTGAAGGCAAATTAATATCAGCTTTGATTAAAAAAAAAAAAAAAAAAAAAAAATTATAATATTATGCACTATAATTGAACGGACGATAGATCTTCCCTCCCCCCCTCCCTCCTGTCACACAGAATTACATATCAAATAAAACTGTTCCTAAACCAATTTGAAATTATTTTAAAAGTACATTGAACTTTAACTTTATTGTCTTACGCTATTCATATTAATAATTAATATGCAATCTATATTTACACTATTGAAATGCAGAGTAAGAGAAAGTCGTGTGAGTGACACACCAGATTATTTCTTTTAACTTTACAATGATTGGTTTAAAATAATTCTCATAGTGTACGTTTATCCGAAAATTTGTCGAGCGAGATGTCCCAAAATGTAATTAGCACCAATTTATATCAAGGTCCAGCAAAATATCCCGTTTGGTTTAATTCCGTTCAATGGTTCATGAAATACAGCGTCCACAGAATTTTGTAACTCACACATAGACAGACATTTTCTAAAAATGATTACATCGTGTTCAGGATATCACAAAAACGCGTCAATCCATAAAAAACCAGAGGTCGATAATTTTAACGAATCCAATATTTTCTTCTTAGATATATAGAAGAAAGTAACAAGGAATAGAGTGAAAAATACAGACAAGTAATTTTACATAGTATTGATATCGAAATGCCAAAGGTCTAAAAGTATGTTATATAAAGTTATTCAATTATAAATATATGTAAATACCCAGTTTAACCCTTTCAGTCGCAGTGTTCCCGCTGATGGAACACCTAATTTTAATTTTCAAGTGCAAAAGCTCATCCCGGAAATTTTTTTAGCAAAAATTTACATTTATAGCATAGCAGAAAAGGCCCTTACATGAAAATTTAAAATTTCTTCTATTTTAATTATGTTCGTAAATTCCGGTGGCAGTGTAATTTAAATGATCCGAATTACCTTGTGCCGCAAAGGGTTAAAATACTCCGGAATAAATTGAAATGTTGGGATCTATGCAACTTTTACGAGTTTTTGTTGTCGATAATGTTTACTTATAAAGTGATTTATTTATTAAATTAAATATTATTTGAATTTAATAAGGTTTACTTACAGATGTTTCAAACCGAAAATTTCTCGAAAAGGAACAATGCTAATCTTTTATTTTTTAAATATTTATGATCAGCTATGTGTCTAAAAGCCATTTTTAAAATTAGTTTAGTAATTTTTTAAATAAATTAAGTAGTGAACGTTAAATGGTTAAAATACGCTTCACCAATTTTCGTACATATTTGGTTTAAAAAGTTCAGAAGATTCGCAATTATACTACACAGCTCATTAACTAACGTCAAACAATATAGAGTTCATTGCTAAGTAATCAGAAAATAGAGTGTACTCGTGACATTAGTCATCTGACAATGACAAATGCTTTCACATTATGTACAGTTAAAAATGCATGTGGTAATGTCCTCTTAATTACACAAGAGGTACATCAACTTGACAGTTATCAAGATTCGCAAAAAACATTTATGTGAGGTATTTCCTTCAAGAAAATTCGGATTATGAAGATATTTTATTATTCCCGATTTAAAAAAAAAAAAATTCTTAAGTAATAATAATAATAAACTAGTATGTTGTACACGACATGACTTACTTCTATATTTTCCTATACAAATTCACTCAGTAAAAATAATTTACTAAAATTATTATTTATTAGAATTATCTTCCATGATGAATACAGATTATTTCCAACCTAGAGAAGTGGTGTCGTGCCCTTAGCGACCGTGCCCTTAGCGGAATGGGTGAAAGGGAAGAAGGAGGAATAGAAGAAGCCGTGCCCTTAGCGGAAATAAGAAGGTGTGCATGTGGAAGATAGAAATATGTTATTCAAATGCACAAAATAATGCTTTCTATAGAATGTAGTATGATTAGCATTAGATTTACAGAATCACGCAAAAATATTCAGTTACACTGAGGGTTATTATTGGAAATTTTCTGAATTGCATTTTCTTTTACATTAAGCGTTTTTTCGACCATTTTTTAAAATGTGAATATGATTTGAATTAGTGTATTTGTCTATTCTACTGTCCGTTTGTCCGCCTCCAGCGCCCACAAATATTTAAAAAAAATTTTAGGTCTAGAACACGATTTGACTATTTTTAGAAAATAACTGTCTGTCTGTGTGTGTGTGACAAAAATTTTGTGGCAACTGTATCTCCGGAACTACTGCTCAGAATTGCATATAAATGTAGATGCACCTTGAGCTAAATTAGCGTTATCAAATTTGATGCCAACCGCTCAACAGGTGACACTGCTATACAGCGATTTCTACAATTTAAGTGGAAGCTATACATCAGGTTCTATTGCGTATAATCAATCAAAACTTGGTATGAGAGAAGGCCACCATGAGACATTATGCTGATTCAATTTGAATGCTTATGGACCGACAAGTGGTGCTACTATACATCGATTTCTACAATTTAAGGGAAAGCTATATCTCAGGAATTACTGCACAGAATTCCATATAAGTTTATATGTTGATGCACCTTAACCTAAATGAGTATCTGTCAACTTTTGGTGTCAACCGCTCCACAGGTGGCGCTGCTATACAGCGGTTTCCGCAATTGAAGGGGAGGCTATATCTCAGGCTCTATTGCGTATTATCAAACAAAACATGATGTATGGGGAGGCCATTGTGAGATATTATGCTGCTTCAATTTGGGTGCTTATTGGCCAATAGGTGGCGTTGCCATACTGCAAATTTCCTCGACAATGTGATAGCTATATCTCAACTTCTATATCTCCTAACTTTACGAAACTTGATATGTGACATAACTATTATAAAAATGCATTTTTTAAGATGTCATTAATAGATAATAAAACAACTGTCTGTCTTTGGATATTTAGTGTTAGTTTTCTCTAAGATAAAAATTATTTATTTGCACTTAGTGAATTTGTATAGGAAAATATAGAAGAAAGTTTTATGGTGGCCACAACTTACTAATTTTTACTTTTATTTTTTTTTCTAATAATATGTGTTATTCAAATTCATTATTGAATATTCTCTACTTAAAATGGCTGTAACAGAACCTATGCCACTGGTTTGTGTACGTGAACATCCAAAAAATACCAATGCATTGCACTTTGTGGGAGACATTTTTGTAAATCACATTTAAATAATTTCATCAAAAAATCATAAAGAAATTCACATTTATTGTCATTATGCTAAAAAAATGTTTTCTATAAACTATAATATGCTTAACCTCCAGATTTACAGAGCAACCCAAAAATGTTGCAATACATTAAGGGGTGCAAATAGGAAATTACGAGCAACATTTCTGCTTGTGTTAAGCATTTTTAACACTTTCCAAATATGTTTCAGAGTGATTATCAATTCAGTTAGTCTATATGTCTGTCTTTCTGTCTGTCCATTGTGTTATAATATAGACAGAGAACATAGAATGTTATGCGGTACAATGAGTAAGTACAGTTGGAAAATGCTGATAATGAATGTGTACCTCTTAATCTTTCGTTTTTGTTTTAGTTTTAAAAGGTCTAATGCAATTATATTTTCAAAAATATAATAAAATCATAAAATGGCAGTAATGTACGTTTTCGTATGGAGTACTGTGATTCATTAAGCTTTATATGGTTACAGATCACAGTTCCCTCAAATAAAGGATACTCGTATTCTACAGTACGCATACCTGTTTTTGCGACAGGTTACTTCTGAAGTAAAATACAGCCAGTGCTAAATGCGGATAAAGTGTAAAGGAAAACTGAAGAGTTCTTTTATTTATTTATTAATTTATTTTGAAATTTATTATACATTTCCGCTAAAGGCACGTATGCTAAAAGCACGCCACTGAGGGGGGTTAACATTTCCGCTAAGGGCACGGGTTTATAGATTTCCGCTAAGGACACGGTCGCTAAGGGCACGGCCCCAGAGAAGTAGTATAACACTAAATATATATATATATCTATATAAAGAAGTCCAGGGGAAGGAAGCGATGCTCCTACATTAAAAAAAACTAGTATGTTGTGGCCACCACAAGACTTTCTCCTATATTTTCTTATACAAATTCACGCAGTAACAATATATATATATATATAAAAAAAAAAAGATTTTTTTCAGCTTTTTTTTCGTTAAAAGTAAAAAAAAATCGATAACTTTGTTTTAAATTATCACAGATTTATAGTTCAACCATTCGTTTTAAAGGTATTGACGAGACCTTTCGAAAGATACCCAGCTTGAAAATTTACTCCCCTCGAGGGGGGACTTCCCCCCCAGGGGGGTGGCGAGCCTCCTATGCATACAAAATTTTTTTCCCAGTTAACTGTCTCTATTATAAATAATTCTTGTAAATTTCATAATGATTACTAGAATATAATTTTCTTTATGCACATTTATACAAAATTTCGTCCTATATCACCATGTTAAAAATTTAGAAAAAGCGGGATGGCAACGCAACCTGTAAGACAATTTTTACCAAAAGTTGATAGGCACTAACTTATGTCAAGGTGCAACTACATACCAATTTGTATAAAATTCTGTGCAGTAGTTCTTGAGATACAGTTGCCACAAAATTTTGTCACACACACACACACACACATACACACACACAACAGACAGACAGACAGACATTTTCTAAAAATGGTCAAATCGTGTTCTACAGCTCTCAAAACGTGTAAATTCATCAAAAACCCGAGGTCGAAAATTTTTACGAATCCAATACTTTCTCTATATTACATATAGAAGAAAGTAAAAAGGGGGGCAGTCATTGGGGATTGCCGATAGAAATGAAAACTAAGTAACTTGTGAACTGTATCGTCGAGCTATTAGATTATTATTTTTGAATTATTTTTGGTTTGTAAAGAAGTGTTAATATTGTAATATGACTAAAATAATTTTCTTTTTTTTATTATTTATTTGAAAATTTATATTGAAAGCAAAAATAATATAACAGTCTGTATAAAAACACACATGCTTGTACTTTGTGAACTATGTATATACTGTGGAAAAAGTACATACATACATATAGAACTAGAAAGAGACAGATGCCAGTAGCCAGTATACTACTCGTATTAGTATACATTTTATACACACACACACACACATATATATATATATATATATGTGCGTATATGAGGCATGCCGCGCCGGGCGCTACATATATGGATGTATATGTAGAGAGATATACTCTTTGTATATATTTAATGTATACTAATAACGCACGGAGGTATATCTATGTACATATATACACAGTATACATATAGCTCATGGAAAGCGTTCGGTGACGATGACGCGAGTTCCATAATTTTTGTTCAACCAAAAAGTGCTCAACGCGCCTAAAGAAGTTTTCACTTCAAAAACAATTCCCAGTTGACCGCTATGTTAAAAATTTAGAAAAAGCGGGATGGCAACACCACATGTTGACCAGACGATTTTCACCAAAAATATAGGCATTCATATGTCAAGGTACAACATATAGAATTTATGGAATTCTGTGTAGCAGTTCCTGAGATACAATTATCACAGAATTTTGTCTCTCTCACACACACAAAGACAGACAGATATTTTCTAAAAATGGTCAAATCGTGTTTTAGACCTCTCGAAACATGTAAATCCATCGAAAACTCGTGGTCGAAATTTTTTTTACAAATCCAATACTTTCTTCTATAAATTATAGTACTGTAAAAAGTATGCAATGTGAAGTCTCCTGTTTTTTTTTTTTTTTTTTTTTTTTAACCTCGAGGTGACTTTAAAAATTGTTGAAATGAAGCACCTACTTTTCAAATCTATGGTAGGGATCCGGACATAATATCGCGGGACAAAATATCGCATAAAAAAAATAGTACGATCTATTTGAAAGTTTGTATTCATGTCACGTGGGATCTCTGGTGAAGGCCACAGGGCCTTAGAAATCTAAATTAATTAATTAAAATAAATAAATAAATAAATACATTATAAAATGGAATTTTATTATTTTATGTACATTTAATTTCAAGTTATTTTATCATTTGCTTTTCACCATTGAAAATACATTTTAAAAATATTGTACATCATTGCTGACATCAAAGCTGAACACTGTTCACAAACCTTAATTAAGAATTTTAAAATAGATAAGTACGATTGAATTTTATATGACTAATCTTGACAAAAGTTAATTAACATAGTCTTTAAACTTTTTTAAGCAAAATTTATAACATTTTTTGAGATGGATTTGTCTGTATGTGAGTGCTCTGACTATGGTATGTGTTGTCATGAAATTTTATACAACATTACTAATAATTACCAACTTCTTTTTGCATTCCATTCATTTATATAGGCGATATTTTGTCCACGCGATATTCTGTCCCGCGAGATTCTGTCCCCAACCCGCGCAGATAATCAGGATCTGAGAATGACTATTTTATACAAAGAAATACAAAATAGTTAAGATGGATTTCGTTCTGAAATGTGTGATTGCGGTCATACAAGGCTAAAAAAAAAAATAAACACAATTAGCAAGAGCCAAAAATGTACCTATTTTTATACTTAGCTTCCCAAAGTCGCGATAGACCTTTCGAATGGGGAGAGAGAGTGGATGGAATTTAAGACCAAACAACTCACTTTGGTGTACCGGTAGTTAACAAAAAGTAAAAAAAATAAATAAGTACTAAGAAAGGATAAAAAAGAGGGGTTGTCTTCGCCTAGAGGAATAGAGATTTTTATTTTGGCTCTTTGCCTAGAATTTAAAAGAAGTCATTCTAAATACAAAATGGTGACAAACGGTACGCAGGTTTTGTCACAGTGGTAGAAAATCACGATAGAAATTAGATACAATATACTAATTTAGATGAATTTTCTAGTAGCATATAACACTGCGTGCGTATTTCTGGTTTTCGAATTTTTTTTTTTTTTAAGAGGAGAAATGGTATTATATGATTTATCTGTTTGAAACAGTGAAACATATTTTTCTTCATGAATTTTTCGGATGTACATTTTTGCATAACAAATCTATATATATATATATATATATATATATATGAGTACTTCTACTCATTCACTGACTCATCAACGCACAGCAAAATCTACTGAAGCCACTGACTCGAAACTGGGTCAGATTATAGAACATATAGTGTAAGCAACCCCTAAGAAGCGATTTGCGAAATTCGCTCCACAAGGGGAAGTGGGTGGCATAACGTGATTTCAAAAAAACCTTCATATCCCAAAGGAAAAAACAGATATCCGTAAAATTTTTGCTTTAAAATATAGCTAACACAAATGTCTAAAATCCAATATCTGGAATTTTAGAAATTCGGTCCCCAAGGGGGGAAAGGGGCAAAACGTGATTTCACATGCGCAAAACGTGGTTTCACATAATATATCTCAAACAAAAAACAGATATACATGAAAATTTTGATCTAATATACAGCTAATACAAATACCTAAAAACAACTTTCTGGAATTTTAGAAATTCAGCCCCCAAAAAGGGTGGGGAGGGGGCAAAACGTGATTTGAAAAAATCCTTTATATCGCAAACAGAAAAAAGATATATGTGAGTTTTTGCTCTAAAATATAGCTCCCACAAATACCTAAAAACGAATTTCTTTAATTTTAGAATTTTGTCCTAGGTGGAGCGGGAGGGGCTATGGGGAAAAAAAAAAAAAAAGAAAATATATATATATAGAAATACAGTTAGAGAGTTCAAAATAGGTACAGATAGGTTTCAGAGGCTCGCAGGTTCAATGAGGATATTTTCGAAAGTGTAAAGCTATTAGGAGGGGCGGGAAGGGGGGCGGAGGGGGAAAAATAGAGTTAGATCGTTCAAAATTGGCAAATAGAGGTTTTTTGACACCTGCAAATTGATTGCGGGTATTTTCGAATTTGTAAAGTTATTAGGTAGGAGGGGCTGAGAAGGGGGGCGGAGGGGGTAAAAAATAAAAATAGAGATAGATCGTTCAAAATTGGTACATAGAGGTTTTTGACACCTACAAATCGATTGTGGATATTTTCGAATTTGTAAAATTATTAGGATAGACTGGAATGGGTAGGGGCGAAGGGGCAAAAACATGGAAATAAGAGTTTGAGCGTAAAAATTCGTATTATTGGGTTTTAAGGCCTGATAAATCGATTGCAGATAATTTTCAAAAGTGTAAAATTATTACGAGTGGCGGGCGCAGGGCAAAAATAAAGAAATTCTGGTAGAACGTTGAAAATTAGTATTATTAGGTTTAAAAGCCCGAGAAAACGATTGCGGATATTTTTGAAAGTATAAAACAATTAGGGGGGGGGGGCGGAAACGGTTGGCGAAGGAACAAGCGCACCGTGCGCGCGTGTATACGCTGCTGCAATCAGTGGAGGCCCGGACCAATTATTCCACCGATGAGAGAAGATTTTTTTTTTTTTTTTTTTTTTACTTACGATAATATAGTAATTGATTAAGAGTGTCGAACATAAATGCGCACGAGCAGCGCACAATGGCCTGCGCTGCCGAAGGCAGTGGGGACCCGGTGCGACATCTTTCCTGATCAGAATTTTTTTTCTCTTTTTTTCACATGATAAAAATTAATGCAATTTTGAGAATTCATTAATTCTATTGATTCATTTAAAAATAGTGACCAGCTAAACGGGCGTAGCCTGGTAGTTAGATATAAAATAGTTCATTTTTCTATAGAATCTTTCTTAGTTCGGAAAAGAGTGGGGAGGGGATAGTGATGACGATGAATTATTATTCTCCTGTATATGCTCCTGATAAAGAATTCATATTTGCATTGGTCTGGGTCTATAAATAATTTTTTCTACATACTATTACCCCCATCGAGAATTTCAAATACTTTATCCATTAAAATACACTTAGAAGTCTTTAGTGATGTGTTTTTCTGGAGCATTTTTGGATGCTGATTAAGAAAAAATATTAAAAAAATTCCATCACGTACAGCTTTGTCAAAAAATGGGATTTTTTTAAACTTAAGGCTTCACCTTTTTCAACTTCCATCTAAGCTATTTTTTATAAAATCTAGGTGATGTGAGTTAACAACAAGGACTGCTATTTCATCAAGACATGAAATAAATGTACAGGAGGTATCAGGGACGGTGGAGCGTTAACATATTAGCAGATTATTGTTGGATGATGCACGGAGATTCCCCCTTCCCCCCCGAAGGCTCTCAAGCCGTGCAAAAGAGATAAAGCTTTAAAGGTAACTCTGATGGAAAGGAACGCATTTAAAAAATGATGTTTAAATAATAGCCCATTTTAATGTATTTTATACATAAAATAGTTTTGAATTTTTTATAGACTCTGTATGAATTCTCCCGTCTTCATCCTTACTTTGTGAAAAACCTTTATGTGATAGAAAAGAGAAGCATGTCAAACTGCATTAGAGGCACCCAACGTAGTACAAAAATAAATAAGTAAAAAAAACTCCGATTTTGCAGATGTGCGTAATCCACTTATGAATAACAAAAGTCCTTCGAGATTATACGCATGCTACAAAGATGCTTTAGTACTGTGTTTAATGAAAACGACAGGAGATTTCAAAATTTCAAAATATCTTGTATTCCTATCTCAATAGTGAATATTGCTTCCATTTTAATTAATATACTGAATGAAAATCCTTTGCTTCATTTCAGGACAGTGAAAGATGCTTTGCTTCCTTTCAGGACAGGGAAAGATGCTGACTCCGAGAAGAAAAAACCGAAATATGCAAATTAGTTTATAAATGTGCTTCACAAGGCTTGGACACTTTCAAACGAGTCCATAAACTGAGTTCTAGGAGTATAGGTCGTAAAAGTGGCCTTTTTTTTAAGCAGTTTAAAAAAAAAGGCAAAATTGTGGTTTTTCATGATCAAAGGACTTTCAACCGAAAAATAATTTAAAACATCCCCAGGTGTTTCTTTCCATTACAAGACGATATTACAGTAAAGAAATCTCCGCCATAGCTGTCGAAAAGGATTTAAAAAAAAAAAAAAAAAAAAAAGCCATTATAAAAAAAAACAAGCCATGGGTAGGCGAATTTACGAGAGATCAGCGACAAAGGTTTAAAAAGTACTTTATCCAGAATTACAGTCGGCAGTAAAACTATCCGAGCACTAGCAATAATCCCTATCTAAAAAAAGAACACTTAAAACTGCTTTGTTAAATAAATGCTTGCCGATTCATGTTCTTAGTCTGTCTAAGAACATGATTTAACAAGGATTTGTTTAACAAAACAGAATTAAGTGTACTTTTTAATATTCATAGATTCATTGACAAGTGTTTGAATACTTTTGCTTCCGACTGTATCAATAGATGTAAAGATGCAGAAGTACAAGTAAAGAAGATCCCAATTACGTTTAACTAAAGTATATACACCAGCAGAATCGCCTGGATTGCGCGAAAGATCACATGTCCTTGAAGACGGAATATGAAAAAATAATATTTTCCGATGAAAAAAATTCAATTTAGATGATCCTGATGATTTTTCTTATTATTAGCATGATCTGCGTAAAGAAGCTGAAGCATTTTCAAAACAACAGCAAGGTGGAGGGTCACTCACGGTTAGGGCTGCACTTGAAGTTTTAAGTAAAGTCAACATTGTCTTGCTCTCTGGCAGAATGAATGCAATAACCTACCAAAATCTACTTGAAGAAAATTTATTGTTCGTTGCGAGAGAATTGGCGGACCTTTCTGGATGTTCCAACAGGATAATGCATCCATCTACACGGCAAATAGCAGTCGGGATTGGTTCCTATAATGGTGTACATGTAATTCCATGGCCATCTGTTTCTCCTGATTTAAACCTAAAGAAAAATGTTTGAAGCGTACTGATTATAGCAATTTATGCAAGTGGAAAGCAGTATGCCATAATTTCAGAATTAATAGCTTCTATCATCTCTCACTGGAAAACAATCGACCAAAATACGATAAAAGCTTCATGCTTCGCTTCATGCCTGACCGCGTTTTTATATTAACACGTTGAGCGCCATGTCAGCCATTCTAGGTTCTAGGCATTTTGTCAGAAATTCTAGGCATTTTGTCATTTTGTCATCTCTAAAAGTACTGAAGGAATTATCCTGAAACTTTTGGAGTGTGCAGAACATCAAACATTTCAGTGAAAGTTTTACCCCGAAAGTAAAAGCAGTACCAATAAAAAAAATAACACGTTGAGCGCCCTGTCAGCCATCGGTGGCTGACAGTGTCAAATAGGATATAAATCCGCGTCAACCGTCGAGGGTTGACAGTGTAAAATAGGATATAAAACTAAAAATATTACATTGTTTTAAGTAATTATTGAAAATTTATTTAAAATTTGCTTAAATTTTATTTATTACAGGAGGAATCATTATGGAATTTTAATGGATTTTAAGAATTCGCGTGGCGCTCATCGTGTTAATTAGAAAATCTTATGCATACACTGGCTACTAATCAGTATTTTTGGTTCCGTGTTCATGTCATTATGCAACACGTCAAAAAGGAAAAATGCAGTTTCCCATATATAAAAATGCCTGTTTAAACTATATTTTGTTATGAAATAAAAATATTTGTTCTATTTATAACATTGATAACTCTTAAATTTATTTTGTAGCCCTTTTTATGTTTGAAAAATTTGGTGTCCATATCATTTTGAAACACAGTGTAGACAGAGTTTTGATAAAGGCGTACTAAATGGGACACCAGTTTGAATACACAAGACACAGATATCCCGCATGTGCAGAGATCTGCGTAATGCATCATGTTGCAATGCGACGTCTCTGGGCCGAGACATTTTCACATACCAAGAACATTCCTGAGATGTTCCACAAATGAACAGAACATCTGTAATACGCATCATAATGGCTCAGTGCGATGTTCTTAGAGATTAAATGTGTTGTATGGGAAACTAAATCAAACCTTCATCCAAGCAATCAAACAAAACATTAAAAAAGTACCGAAGGGGATAAATAGAGAAAAAAAATACGAGATATCTGTTTGCTTCCAATGGAACTGCCCTTTCGATCTATTTTTTAAAATTCCTCGCATATAGTAATCACAAGTAATAAAGATTCATTTTGAAATAGTCGACTATTTTTTAAAAAAATTCAGCTAAATAAAAGTTCAGCTCAACTCAGTCACAGTGACCTCGGTTATGTAATATAATCAACATGCCTACAACATCATAGAAACTCGATTTTAATGCCAAAATTTACATAAATTTGATCGTTTTCTTTCCCTTTTGAGAAGAAAACAGAAAACTAAAACCATAAATTGGAGTTACTTTTCATGTTACTTTTTTAAAGCAGTAGATGTCTAACAAAACAATGTACGTATTAAATTTATCATATATAATTTTGATATTAATAAACAATATCTAATCTATCGGAGTCGGCAGGAAAACATCCATAGAAAGGAGGAGCAAGATATTTTTACATTGATGTCTAAGCAGTTTCATTGTAGGGAATTAGGATTGGGGGGGGGGGGGAAGCCGTCGTACTTTATGAACCTCCCCCCCCCTTTTTTTTATAACATTTAACTATTTTAAAAACGTGTATTATTATTATTTTTTTTTTTCAAAATTATGAAATATAAAGTAGATTAATCTTCAAATATAGAAGGAAGCAATACCCCTCCCCCCTTTTCACCGTAGATGCCGGCGCCCATAATTTAATCCGAATTACAGTAGAGCCTCGATTATCTGAGCCCCAATTAACCGAGTTCCGGGTTAACCGAGGTAGTCCCAAAAAAGCCACGTCCCAGTGGAGGGTTGGCCTTTGACAAATTTGACTATACAGTTCTGTTTTTTATAATTTATGTGTGCATGTTTGTATTGCATTTTTAACTGATTACATTTAAATATGTAACAAGAGGTAGTCTTTTACTTCATTGGTTACGTTTTCATTCTTTTTAAACTTTACCCTATATATCTCCTCGATTTACAACATAGTCCGTTTTATCCGAGTCTTCAATCATCCGAGGTACACTCGGTCCACATTACCTTGCATAGGCGAAGCTCTACTGTACTTTAAATAAACAAGCCTCTTTCTCTGGAAAAATGTGCGAAATAAGTATATTAATAATATTTCCCGCAACAACTGCCCTCTGTTATGTTTCTAATAAAGATGTTCTTTCTTTATTATTACGTCAGTTATACATAGCAATTTCACTTGCTTTTAAATCAAATTCTGTTATTACGTCATTCGGTTACAGGGTCAGGAATATTTCAGTGCCCTGGATAACGTTAAAACCGAGCCGAGTTCGATTGTATCTAAAAATCAGTGCAAGCAGTCGACCCACAATTTTAGTGACGACATTCTTTCTTGTGATTTCTTTGAAACAGCTAAGTCACTCTTATGGATGATTCATTTTTGCAAAGCCTCTTGCGAAATCTTTTGCATGGAATATCGCCAAATGGATGATGAATGTTTTAAGTGAAATTTTACTTCGAAATATGCCGCCATTTTGAATTGCATAATACAATTCTGACAAACAGAGAAATACATCTTATTACGTCTTGTTGACTTTTAGAGATTTGTTTCTACGTTAACTTTTGAAAAGATGTTGAAGTTGCAATTTTAAAATTGAATCTTATGATATTGAAATACTAAAGGCACATAAAAGTTTATGTTCAATTCTTTAATCTGGTCAGTGTCAACATGAGTGCTTTGGAGTGCCTGCAGCTGGTCGCGACCAATGCTTACCTCCATCGAAAGTATAAAAAACAAAGATAATTTTCCAGAAAATGAAAAAAAAAAAAAAAAAGCCAAAAGGGTTTTTAATTTGGAATTCAGCCTCTGAAATATTCCTGACTTGAGCACAGATTTTTTATTTTAACACGCTTTTATTAGCTTCACCTGTATGTATGTATGCATGTTTGTATGTATGTGTGTAACCGCTCTGGGAGCGAACAAAAAATCTATGGGCGCATTCGAAAGTATTTCCCGGTCACTTCCCGAGTTGGGAAATGACGTCACGCGGGAAGTTCGGGAAATTAGAACTACCATATAGGAGCCTTACGAAAAATGACCGAGATATAACTACTTCCGTACATATCTCATCTTCCCGGAAAACAAATATATAAACAAACATAGCTCCTATATGGTAGTTCTAATTTCCCGAACTTCCCGCTTGACGTCATTTCCCAACTCGGGAAGACCGGGAAATACTTTCGAATGCGCCCTATATTGTTAAAAAAAGACTTTCCGTACGTGAACGCCGTGGCTGCGAGGTAAAGAGCCGCGCTACGAACCTAAAGGTCTAGCGTTCGAGCCCAGTCAGGGGAGGTTTTTAAAAATTGGTTTTTGTTTAATTCTAAATTATTTTAATTAAAGATTTAAATTTATGTAAATATTATGGTGTGTCACTCACACGATTTTCTCTTACCCTGCAGTTTAATACTAAGATAGATATTTTGTGCTTTTTAGTTCACATTTCTATAAAAGCGTGTTCTTTAATTTTTTAAAACAATAATAATATTATTATTTTTTCTTTTTTAACTTCTTTGAAAAATCCTAAGTGCAACAGAGGATCTGTTACGTGCGTTGACGAGATGTGTTTGGGCGGCGAAAAGGAATTAAGAATCGAGCAGGGCGTCCCACAATTTGTATAAAAAAAAAAAAAAAATGTGCGAGGGACATATATTTTAATAAAATAAAAGAGAGTAAAATTCCTACAGAAAATTAAACTGAACATTTACCGGATCCCAGGAAATCAACCAGAAGCTAAGTTTCGAGATGAGTACCGAGGACCAAATAGAGGCGTTGATTCCAACTTCGAAAATTTTACAATCCTCAGACAAAATTTGCTACCAAAAAAAGACAGGATTATGTCTTAGTCGACTCGACCAATCAAAGTTCGACTTCGGACAACACTTCTAAAAACTAAGTCCTGAACTTGCTATAAATAAAAAATGAATAAAACTTAATAAAAATAGCCAAACAATAATAAAAAATATCCAGGCAGTTCATAATTTTGAAAAAATAACTACAAAAAAAAAAAAAAAAAAAATTAAACATTTCACAAGAAGGAAGGTGGATAGTTGCGACTAAAATAAAAAATTAGTACTTAGGCCTGATGTTAGGGTTAGTTCAAAGAAAATTGCTTACATTAGTATTCAAAATAAGTAAATAAATAAATCTAGTTCGCATAGGTGGATTGTGCTCAGTTCCTCAGTATATATTTTCTACATAAATTTCTACTGTAAGGCAAACTACATTCGGGCTATCACACAGCATGGTACAGACTGAAATGCCCGATCCGCTAGATTATCTTACATCTGATTTGTTTAACATAGGAGCAACTTTTTGATTTAAGAAAAAAATTAACAACTTAAAAATAAGAAGGGAAAAAAGAAAAAAAAAAAACTTTTGTCATTTCTGCACTCAACGTGCGCTTTAACATCAGTATAGGGTAGGTGCTCCAGTGATTGGCATGCTCCAGTAATTGACATCTAACCCAAAATAATTAATAAATAAGAAAAATAATAAAATAATATATTTTACATAAAAAAATTTTAACATTTTATGTCAAAAACTGGAGCATAGGGTGCTAATAACTGGTAAAATGAATAACTAGCAGTGTCAAACACTGGAACATAGGGTGCCAATTACTAATAAAAGGAAAATCTGGCAGTGTCAATTACTGGAACATTGAGTGGGTGTCAAATAAAATTCATAAAAAAAAAAAAAAATTGTTATCCAAGGTTTAACATATATGTGTTTCTGAATGTCTTTCATACCATATGTACTAACTTAAGATTTCTAAAAATATTTTCTGATAACTAGAACATTAAAAACATCAGAAATTGCTCTAAAAGTGTCAATCACTGATGCATTTACCCTACATACACCTGGTTATAACAAAAGATTATCTTAAAAAATAAGTAAAATAAATTTTCAAAGTTTGATTAAAAAAAAAAAATAATAATAATAATTGATTGCACTAATTGCATATTTGCCATACAATAACATTAAAGGTGTCAAATGCACTTACCACAGATTAAAACCCACATTTATTCATTGTAAAAACTTCAAAAATATTTATCTCTACTCTTCCTGCTAGTATATTTTATTTACAACACTACGGTGAATTTGAATATATTTAGAGTAAAAAAAAAAATAATAATAAAAAAAAAAATCTTGACACCTCGTTGTTTGAGTGCATGATACATCTGGCTGTTTGCCCTGTTGCAAACAAACAACGGAAACTAGTTGGAAGCGTATCTGACCGTTTCGTTTTAGAATAGAGTTGTGCATTGGGTAGAGAAATCTGATTTTACCCGAACCCGATCCGATTCGATCCGCACTCAAAACATATCACATTTTGTGAACTTACACACTATAGAAGCTGAGTTATAGCCTTCCATTAAATGAAAAAAAAAAAAAAAATCAAAGCAGTCTTTGGGGACTGCCGATAGAAGTGAAAACTAAGTAACTTGTGAATTGTATCGTCGAGCTGTTAGATTATTATTTTCGAATTATTTTTGGTTTGTAAAGAAGTGTTTATGATCCGTATTATATGATTCGGCACAATATTTGTAGCTACCCATATTAAACGAACTAAGCCTTATATTAGGTAAAAATATTGATTACTTATGAAATTATTTTAATTAGTAGCTGAGATACAAAAGAAAACCGATTCAGGAGACCTCAAAGCGTGCAAATCAGGTGAAATCTCGAATTCCACTTTCGATAATATAAAAGAACTTTAAAATATCTTTCGAATGATGTATTAAAAATAATTTAATCATGATTAGAAATTGAAATATTGAAATTTTAAAATATTACAGCGCCATCTGGCGGTAGAAATTTCTGTAAGCTACTATTCGATTCCAACTCAACAAAACTTTCAAATGATGTATTACTTTTGAAATTATTTTAATTAGTAGCTGAGATACAAAAGAAAACCCATTCAGGAGACCTCAAAACGTGTACATCAGCTGAAATCTCGAATTACACTTTCGATAATATAAATTGGTAAAAAATGTGTTTCTTCTCATGGAAAGATGACGCGAGTTTCATGATTTTTGTTCACCCAAAAGTGCTCAACGCGCCTAAAGAAGTTAAAAAAAAAAAAAAAAAAAAATGCAGCATAGCAGAACTACCTCTTGGACGATATATCCCAATATCTAAACAGCACCAATTTAATCCCTTACCTGACGAGGAAAATTTCCGAGATACACCACAGGCTCACGTAGTTATGCGTTCATTGTTTTAGAAACATTCCTTTTCTTATTCCTGCTATTCCCTTCTTCTCTGAAATAAATAAATCTATCGGGATCCGGACATAATATCGCGGGACAAAATATCGCATCAAAAAAATAGTACGATCTATTTGAAAATTTGTATTTGTGTCACGTGGAATCTCTGGTGAAGGTAACAGGGCCTTAGAAATCTAAATTAATTAATTAAAATAAATAAATACATTATAGAATGGAATTTTATTACTTTATATATATTTAATTTTAAGTTATTTTATCATGCTTTTCACCATTCAAAATACATTTTAAAAATATTGTACTTCACTGCTGACATCAAAGCTGAACACTGTTCAGAAACCTTAATTAAGAATTTTAAAATAGATAAGTACGATTGAATTCTTTATGACTAATCTTGACAAAAGTTAATTAACAAACTCTTTTAAGCAAAATTTATAACAATTTTTGAGGTATATTTGTCTGTATGTGAGTGCTCTGACTATGGTATGTGTTGTCATGAAATTTCATACAACATTAATAATAATTACCAACTCCTTTTTGCATTCCATTCATTTATGAAGGCGATATTTTGTCCCCGCGAGATTTTGTCCCCAACCCCCATCTATCAAGGTCACATTTAAGATCATTTTATTGCATTCCAAAGCCGTGGGATTAGTTTCATTGGTAGCAGCGCAGCACAAAGGATCATAGTTCGGAGAAGCGTATATATACGCCGGGGCAGTTATTGCATCGGTTTAGTTAGACGAATATATACGCTCAGGGCAGTTAAAGAGTTAAATCAAGGTCCATCCAAATACAAAATTTTGTTGAATTCCATCCGCTTCAACTTGTTTCGTAATATACAGCGCCCATAATGTTTTGGTAGCACACAGGTACCTAAGATGAACCTAACGTTGTTGAGCATGCTCCATCATGTAAATATTTAAATCTTGCAATTTTAACGAAATTGAATGTGCCGATTTTTTCACAATGTTACAGCGTTTTTTTTTTTTTTTTTTTTTTTATTTATTTATTTGAAGAATTTTTGCAACTGGGAATATATAAAGCTACAAACAGTTGTGAAAATAAAGGTCGGATAACAATAAAATACTATTATCGATGTTAAAATATCGATATTTTTAATCCGATTACATCGATTTGCTCTTCCATTCCATAGATATAGTAATAAGATATAGATTGATCAGCGAGAGGGAAAATGTGAGGCTTTTTTTTTCGGGAAAAGTCACTCTAATGGCTGCCTTTCCCCGAGTAAATTACACACAGGAATACACACGGATAATTTAGTAAATAAAATTTATGAATAATTTATTTACTAAAGGTGAATGAAAAACTCCAGATACAGTTTCAAATTCATTTTTCCTTTTATTCTTTTTTTCAGTACTCTCTAATGGCTGATTTTAGAACTTTTTTTCGGCATCAAAATTTTTTGCTCCATAACATGGGGATGCTAGATCTATATGTATTACTATATCTATGTTCCATTCATTTCCGCACTTCATTTATGATACGAGTACAATTTTATTACTTATATCTGTATTCGTTTCAAATTTGTTATCATCCATAGATCCTAAATTCTTCTTTGCTGTGAAAATAGCACCTGTCTTGCTTTATTATCTTCGAAATGTTTTATTTATATTTATTTCTCCTTCATGTTATTCCAGCTGTCAGTATACGACGGTAGCAGTTAGGAAAAGTATTATTGTTATACAGAGAAAACAACTCTCTACGTATTTGCGATAGTAAATTTTGAATAATTTCGTTCTAGTAGAATTTTGCCGTAAAATTCCGTGTGTTTAACTAGGAAAAAGAAATCGGTGACTATTTTCTCACTTTTTCAAACACTTTTGTTTATTTTAAACACCCCCGTTTAATAAATATGACAGAAAAAAATAAACGTTTGTTGCAAGTTGCGAACTAGTTTTGTTTATTTAGGAAAAGCAAATAAATATGCGCGCATTGGATTCTGGGACAAAAATAACTTAACCAAGTTAACTTAAGTTCATGTAAAATTTCTAAATAAAAAATAACATTATTATTGTTAGTCTTTTATTTATTTACTAGCAAACCCACGCTAAATTTTCGCAGTTTTCTTCTTTCTTTTTTTTTTTTTTTTTTTTTACCTTTAAATTTTCAAATTTTTTATAACTTTTATACCAATTTCACCATCTAATTAAAATTTTAATTCACCAGAAGCCAAATTATTAGTTTTTTGTGGGAAGAAACGCTAATGATAGTTAAACCAAACCATTCAAAGAAAACTTTCAAAATAAAATTCATATCTGACGACCCAGTTTTCATATTTCCCCAGGCAAGAAAGCTTTAATAAAGAACCCCTATGGCGACTTTTAAATTTTTGCCGCCATGTTGGCGAGATCCCTTTTATTTTATTATTTATTAATTTTGGTATACTTTTTTGTTAAAACACTTAGTACTTATTTTGATTATACTTTTTAACACGCTTTTATTAGCTTCACAAGTATGTATGTTTGCAACCGCTCTGGGAGCAAACAAAAAATCTATATTGTAAAAAAAGACTTTCCCTACGTGAGCGCTGTGGTTGTGAGGTAAAGCTCCGGGCTACGAACCTAAAGGTCAAACGTTCGAGCCCAGTCAGGGGGGATTTTTTTTAAAAATGGTTTTTGTTTAATTCTAAATTATTTCTGTACTGATACGTATAAAGGTTGGTTGGTTGTAGGATTTAAGGCCGATTGACTCCTGATGTGTCCTAGGCCTAGGGGGGGAATGCCCTCCGTGGGGGTCTTTCTAAGGGGTCCTAGCCCGTATTTACGCGAGTTTAGGAGGAAACCACGGAAAACTCCGAACGGCTAGGTCGATGAGCGCGACCAGGGATCGAACCCGGCACCTCCCATCTACCAGCTTTGAGCGCAGAACCGCTCGGCCGCTGGTGGGCCGTATAAAGGATTTAAGTCCAAAAATGTCGATTTTGAGTTAAGTACATAGTCAGACCCAGAAAAAAATTCTCTATCGATTGGTATAAAGGATTTAAATCCATGTCATTTAAATTTTGAGAAAATCCATTCATAAAAAAAAATTCAAGTCAGAAATTTAGCATTAATCTTTGTATAAAATATTTAATTCACTTTTTTTCCTTTATTAAATGAAGATTGACAATCACTGAATGGTATAAAGGGTATAAATCAACATAATCCCTTTTTCCTAATCGATTCTTCTGATTAGTTTTTAGTTAGTTTAACTTTATTTTTCGTCTCCTGAAAAATGAAGAATATGGACTTAAATCCTTTATACTTATCAGCACAGATATACAGTAGAGCCTGGTTAACATGATTCTCAAGGGGAATAAAAAATTTGTTCGTGTTATCAGTAGAGATTTATTTATTAAAGATTTAAAAGTATGTAAATATTAGGGTGTATCACACACTTGATTTTCTCTTACCCTGCATTTTAATACTATAAAGATAGATATTTTGTTCTTTTTTGGTTCACATTTCAATAAAAGCGTGTTCTTTAATTTTTTAAAAGTATAATTTTATTATTATTGTGTTTTTCACCTCAATTTATGAAAAAGTTCATATTTTGTTTATATCTTTAAAGTATTGCTGGGTTTAAAATGGCGCTTGCAAGGATTGTAAAAAAGCAATTTTTATTTTTATCCTCGCGTATTTTATTGTCACTATCGTATCGTTTCTACAGAATATAATCGTAACTAGTCCACGTTTGAGAAATATTATAAGATTCTTCAAGAGTTTTGATTTAAATCCCATATTAATTATTTGTTTTTCTTAACATGCGTATATGATATTTTCTGTACGAGTACCTTTAAAATTTTTTTTTAAAACAATTTTATCAGTTTCGTGTAACTGCCAAACTAGGAATAGACGTACCTTAATAATAAAAACCCAACTTTCTTGAAACTGACTACTAAAATGATGTCAAAGCTAAAACAATGTCCTGGAATAAAAATAATAATAATAAAAAAATAAATTAAAATTTTATTCATAGTTTCTCTGCGAGCATTTCAGCTGAATAAAATAATGAAAAGGATAATTTAACGGCCCTCTTCACTTACCGTCGCCGGAAGCTCGAGCCAATGTTATTCTATGAGGAAATTTTCTTTACAAATAACTTATTAACTAATCCATATTTTAAAATTCTGTTTTTACATTCAGAAAATTCCTAGCTGTTAAATTGACGGACCTTTCTTAAAAAAATATATTTTTTAATTTTTAATATTTTATTTTGAAATTGCAAAATGAAAAAAATTCACATGTTGAAAATTCGCATTTTGCAGCTTCAAAATAAAATATAAAAAAATTAAAAAATAATTTTTTAAAAAAGGTCCGTCAATTTAACAGCTGAGAATTTTCAGAACGTGAAAACAGAATTTAAAAATATGGATTAGCTAATAAGTTATTTGTAAAGAAAAATTTTCCCATAGAATAAGATTAGCTTCGGCTTCTGGCGGCGGTGAGTGACCCTTAATGGGAAAACTTACATTACAATAGCAACAATATATTGAGATAAGGAAAATAAAATTTCATTGCCGGTTTGAATTGTTTTGGAAGGTTCATTCGTTGGTTCTCAATAAATAAAACGAAACAATTTCTATTTTTAGAATAAATCCTTTTCATTGCTATAAGAAATTTTAGCGCATCAGTGAAAAATAATAACAACAAATTAAATGTGTAGAGTTCAACTACGTCACGAGAAATTAATAATATAAATGAATAAATAGACACGTGATCATAAAAATTTAAATTAAAGTATTACGATGTCATTTTATAATTTCTTGCAGACGTATAAACTGCAAAGCATTTCAATATCATGATGCAAAAGAAAAAGCCATTTTTACTTTCCGAACACTATAGTGAGGAAAGTATTGTAATCATGTCAAAAATCCGAATTCGAGATTTTGATGTTTCTATACGTTTCGAGGTCCCCTGAGTCCGTTTTCACTATTTTTGAGATGATATATGTATGTGTGTGTGTGTATGTATGTGTGTATGTCTGTGAGTGAACACGCTAGCGTCTAAATGCTTTGTTCGAATAACCTGAAATTTGGTACGTATATTGTAAGTCACCATATACGAACCCTATAGATTTTGGTGAATCTAGCACTTATAGTTTTTTTACAGGGACACAAAGAAAAATTCTTTATCATTATGGCCTATGGGAGCAAAATCTTAAAAGTGCGATAGCATCTAAACGCCTTATTCAATTGAGCAAAAATTTTATACACATATTATAGGTCACAAATACTCAATCTGTATAGATTTTGGAGAATCTATCACTTATAGTTTTTTTACAGTGACACAAAGAAAAATTCTTTATCATTATGCCTATGGGGCCAAATTTTTAAAAGTGTGATAGTATCTAAGTGCCTTATTCAATTGAACTGAGCATTTATATGAGTATTATAAATCACTGTTGCACTAACTATAAGCATTTTGGTGAATCTAGCATTTATAGGTTTTTACAGGGACACGGCGAAAAATTCTTTGTCATTATGATCTATGGGCTCAAAGTTCAGTAGCGTTAAATAAAACATCGTGTAATATATGGAGAAAAATACTCAAACACTCTATTATGGTTTTCTCTTTTTTGTTTGTTTAACAACTCCTCTTTCTTTACTTTATCTACAAAACTGTTAATTACTCAATGTTCGGAAAGTCGAGTGGAGTCACTCCAGATTTTTTTAAATGTCATGTAAACCAAATGTTTAGTAATTGGTATCTGTAAGGAGAAATGAATTTAGAAATACATTTGTAAAAATCGAGCGCTAGGTAGACGCAGCTCAACTCGTTTTGAAATACATTTAAAGTAGTAAATAGATAAACTTCCAAAGTACCTAACCTGTTCATAACTCCGCGATCCACAAAAACATTTGAATTTTTTTTTTTTAAGAGTTTTGGTCGATGTGAAAACAGATTCTTAAACATTGAGATGTAAAAATCAGAATCGTCCTCAAAGTAATGTGCGATCACCCTTTATCGTGAATTCATCCGAAACTTTAGGAACTGTTAAGGGCCCGCTTCACTCACCGCCGCCGGAAGCCGAAGCTAATGTTATTCTATGGGAAATTTTTCTATACAAATAACTTATTAACTAATACATATTTTTAAATTCTGTTTTCACATTCTGAAAATTCCCAGCTTTTAAAATGACGGACCTTTTTACAAAAATTATTTTTTTTAATTTTTTATATTTTATTTTGAAGCTATAAAACACGAATTTTCAATATGTGAAATTTTTTCATTTTGCAATTTCAAAATAAAATATTAAAAATTAAAAAAATACATTTTAAAAAAAGGTCCGTCAATTTAACAGTTGGGAATTTTCTGAATGTGAAAACAGAATTTAAAAATATGTATTAGTTAATAAGTTATTTGCTAAAGAAAATTTCCCCATAGAATAACATTGGCTCGGGCTTCCGGCGACGGTAAGTGAAGAAGGCCGTTAATATAGACCCTGTGTACTTTTCTGATGCATTTGTGTAGGTATAGCATATAAAATTAAAAAGTTTGATCTTTTTCTTAATTCCTAAAAAAAAAAAAAAAAAAAAAAGCATGGTTTTTTATTTATAATATGCAGAATTTCCAGCAAAATGTAATGCTAATTAAAACATCTATTATCTGAAAGAGGGGGCATAGATATAGTAATAAGACATAGATTGATCATCGAGAGGGAAAAAGTGATTCCTTTTTACTCAGGGGAAGACTCTCTGATGGCTCTTTCCCCGAGTAAATACACACAGGAATACACAC
>OZ005660.1:53730803-53743303 GCA_963930645.1 Salticus scenicus | reverse complement strand
GAAACTAATAGTCCTCCTAGTTCTTAGAAAAGAAAAAAAAAAAAAAAAAAAAAAGGATATTTCTAATTTATTTTGGCGTTACACAAAAATTGGCGACGAAGTTTCTATCCAGATTGAAACTAATAGTCCTCCTAGTCCTTAAAAAAAAGAAAAAAAAAAAAAAAGGGAGGGGGGGGGGGATATTTCTAATTTATTTTGGTGTTACACAAAAATTGGCGATGAAGTTTCTATCCAGATTGAAACTAATAGTCCTCCTAGTTCTTAAAAAAGAAAAAAAAAAAAAAAAAAAAAAAAAAAAGGATATTTCTAATTTATTTTGGCGTTACACAAAAATTGGCGACGAAGTTTCTACCCAGATTGAAACTAATAGTCCTCCTAGTCCTTAAAAAAAAAAAAAAAAAAAAAAAAAAAAAAAGGGGGGGGGGATATTTCTAATTTATTTTGGTGTTACACAAAAATTGGCGATGAAGTTTCTATCCAGATTGAAACTAATAGTCCTCCTAGTTCTTAAAAAAGAAAAAAGAAAAAAAAAAAAAAAAAAAGGATATTTCTAATTTATTTTGGTGTTACACAAAAATTGGCGACGAAGTTTCTATCCAGATTGAAACTAATAGTCCTCCTAGTCCTTTAAAAAAAAAAAAAAAAAAATTTTTTTTTCTTTTTTTTTATTTTATTTTAAGATTAGTAAATTGAAAGTTTGCAAGAACCGGAGAAAGAACCGAACTTCAGTTAAAAACGTTGAACAGGTTTTTTAACTTAAAAAAATTTTTAAGTTAAAATTCGCAAAGTGTCTTTATACATATCTTGAAAATTTTACTGAATAACATGTTGAAAAATTTATGTATGTACACTATGTCATGATAGAATTTTTTTTTTATTAAATTTTATTTGTCTATTTTCTAGTTGTACATGTTTATAATGCTATAGAAAAGACTCATCACCAAACTTTTCCTTCAAATTATTTTCTCGGATATTCCTAAAGTTGAAAGTTGTTATATACAGTGGCTCCCAAAATTGAGTATACACCGCCATTCTTTTTCTCAAAAGTATAAAAATGTATTATTAAATTCACATTTAAGCTTAAGGGCTGAAAGAATGATAAAAGACATACTAGGTAACACATTAAACTTATAAAAGAGAACAAAGGAATGATAATATTTATAATAACATAAACTTTATGTCAAAGTTAGAAATTTCTTAATCACAAAATTGAGTATACAGTTAGTTTAACTCATTAACAAAAACAAAAACAACTAGTTGGCATAGGTGGACTCTGCTCAGTTCCCCATCATATTTATGTTCTCAGAAATTTCTAGTGCGAGACATATTACTAGTGGATCTGCAGATCAGGAGCCTCAACGTCCTATTTGCATCAGACATTATTCAATAGGTCATTTTTATTTATTCCTTATTATATAATAGTATATATTGATTCGATCGACTTATTACCAAAATCAAATACATTCCTGAGGGGGGCGGCAGCCCCCCTCAACCCCCCGTTGTGTATCTCTTTGTATACCTATTTGTATATGATATAAAGTGTTACGAAATTGTAAATAATTGCATTTATTTTTGTATAAATTCTTTCAAAGAGGTTTAGTAAGTTGATAAAATGCTAATTTTGTGCCTTTATAGTCGTTTTAGCGTTAAAATAGCCAAATTTTCCTTTAAAAACGCATTAAAAAGCTCCTATAAGGGAAGAAATAAATTTGGCGACTATTTCCCTCCTTGGCGATTTTTTTGGCGATCTTGGCGAGAAAATCCTTATTAGGGATATACCAAATATGGAAGCTCTAATCTCATTGGCTGATGTGATACGAGAATTTTCCAGAACAGTCTGTTTTCGATAGAAAAGTATAAAAGGAGCATTATTTTCGCCAAGGCGGTCAGTCTCAGATCTATATCAGTTTCGTCAAATGCTTGCTCAATGGGCTCATGAATATGTGTACCAAATTGCAAGTCAATAGCGTTATTTTGGGGGCCGCTATCGCGATACATACAAATTCTTCCCATAGGCCATAATGGTAAAAAAAACTTTGGCGTGTCCCTGTACACGAACTTACAAATGGAATGCACACCGAAAACTATACAGCTAATTTCGTGGGCATCATGAACATGTGTACAAAATTTCAAGTCAATAGCGTGTTTTTTGCGGCCGCTATCGCATGACAGACAGACAGACAGACAGACAGACGGAATCCAAAATCCTTTTGAGTCTCAACAGAGGGCCTCCATTCACATTTCGGCAAAAATTGGAAGTCAATAGCTTGATTTTTGCGGTGGCTATCGCGGTACATACAGATTCTTCCCATAGGCCCTAATCATAAAAAATCTTTGGCGTGTCCCTGTACACGAACTACAAATGGAATACACACCTAAAACTATACAGCTGATTCCGCTGGGCTCATGAACACGTGTACCAAATTGCAAGTCAATAGCGTGATTTTTGTGGCCGCTATCGCGGTACATACAAATTCCTCCCATAGGCCGTAATGATAAGAAAAACTTTGGCGTGTCCCTGTACACAAATTACAAATGGAATACACACCCAAAACTATACAGCAGATTTCGCGGGGCACATGAACACGTGTACCAAATTGCAAGTCAATAGCGTGATTTTTGTGGCCGCTATCGTGATACATATAAATTTCTCCCATAGGCCGTAATGATAAGAAAAACTTTGGCGTGTCCCTGTATACGAACTACAAATGGAATACATACCAAAAACTATACAGCTGATTTCGTGGGGCTCATGAACATGTGTACCAAATTTCAAGTAAATAGCGCTTTTTTGGCGGCCGCTATCGCGCGACAGACAGACAGACAGACAGACACAGCCCAAAACCGTTTTGAGTCTCAACAGAGGGCCTCCACTGACGTTTCGGCAATAATGTTAAAAGAAATCAATTTGACCAAAGCTTCATACAGTGACAGAATGAAATCCCCGCCTAATAGGCTATCCACCGTTCATTTCGATATATTTATCTTATTCTAATCTATTAATTTATTTTATCAGGGTCAATTTCGTTGTTTAGTTTTCATGCTACTATTTCCAATGCAATAATCCTCAAATTCATATTTATATGAAAAATTTACAATTTCGCTATGTTGATAAAATCGTAAATTACGAATAATTTACGAAATTTTCCTATTAGAATATTTGTATTCAATCATGTTCAAACAAATATCATAAACGTAATTTTGAAGTTGTCTAACGTATTTAGGATCCTCAAAATGGAAGTTTATGCTCAATTTTGCTTTATTCTGACATGTTAAATAAATCGTAAATTCCAAATAACTTACGAATTTTTTAAATTGGAAAAATCATAGTCTATGATATCCATGCCAGTATCCTAAATATTATTTCGAAAGTGGTTTGACATCTTTACGATGAAAATATCCCTCAAGATTGACGTTTATGTGAAATTTTGCTCTTATTCAGCCATGTTAAGAAATTCGTAAATTTCCAATAACTTACGAAATCTTTATATTGGAAAATTCATAGTCATTAATACTCATGCCAGTGTCCTAAATAATGTTTCAAAAGTAGTCTGACATCTTTACGATGAAAATATCTCTCAAAATTGACGTTTATGTGAAATTTTCCCTTATACTGCCATGTTAAGAAATTCGTAAATTTCCAGTAACTTACGAAATTTTCAAAGTAGCATATTTATAGTTACTGATGTTCATTCCGGCATCAAAACTGATATTTTAAAACTGGTCTGACATTTTTACAATAAAAAGTTTTCATTTAATGCACGTTTAAGTGATTTTTTGTCCTATTCTCCCATGTTAAGAAAATCGTAAATTTCGAATAACTTACGAAGTTTTTAAAATCGAATGTTGCAAATGAATAGGGTTCTTGCCAGTGTCGAAAGTAATATTTTAAAACTGATCTGACCTCTCTGCGACAATTTGTTCTTGAGCTATCGTGTAGACAGACTAACAAACTAACGGACTGACTCACTAACACACTAACAGACTAACAGACACCCGACAGACAGACACCATAGAAATTTTGTCATTTTCGGATTCCTCACACCTGAAAACGTGTAGAAAAGTAAAAAAACCGAGGTCGAAATTTTTCACGATTACCTAAGTTCCCCATACCTATAGTATGATGGGGAACTAAAAAAAAATAATATTTTGTTGCATATCCTTTTGCTTTTAAAACAGCTTCTAAACGTCGTGGCATTGAGTCAACAAGAGTTTGTGTTACCTGGGATGTTATTTTGCCCCATTCCTCTTGTAGCACAATTTTTAAGTCGTCTTTATTGCTAATGTTGTGTTTCCGAACAGATTTTTCCAATTCTGACCACAAATTTTCAATAACATTGAGGTCTGGGGACTGAGGAGGAGTATGCAGTTGCATTTTACAATTGTATAATAACCATAACTTCACAATATTGGCAGTGTGTTTGGGATCATTGTCTTGTTGAAAAATAAAACTTGATCCCAAATTCAGCTTCTGTGCACTTAAATTGTTCTTCATTATGTCCAAATATTTCATTCTATCCATTATGCCATCGATAAAGACTAAATTCCCCACTCCATTTGCGGACATACAGCCCCATACAAGGACAGAACCTCCTCCATGCTTAACAGTGGGAATCGTATTTCGGGGAAGTAGTTCAGAATTAGGCTTCCTCCACACATAGCATTGACCATCACTCCCAAAAATGTTAAACTTACTTTCGCCACTGAATATAACATTTTTCCAAAAATCTGCAGGCTCTGAAATATGCTTTTTAGCAAAGGCAATCCTTTTATCTCTATTGACTTTGGAAATGAAGGGTTTTTTCCTGGCGACCCTACCATGATAATTAGCTTTCCTGAGCACCCTTCTAATTGTCTCTGCTGATACACTCCTTCCTATTACTATGGAAGTCGATGTGGTAATTTTTACAGCACTCGTTTTAGGATTTTTTTGTATTTGTCTCGTAATGCTTCTCTTAGTTGTCGAACTGAGAATTTCTTTTCTTCCCCTACCAGGCTTATTTGTTATTAGTCCAGACTTCTGATACTTTCGGATGATTTTTTGTATGCATCCATGACTCCGTTGAACAGTTTTTGCAATTTCACGAAGAGATTTTCCTTCTTCCGACATTCGAATAACAAGTTTTCGAGTATCAATGCTTGTTTCAGATCTACAGCTTATTTTGAGAATTTAAAAGTACTAATTTTCCAAGGATATTACATTATGATGCGTAGCAATATCAAATACACTACACTGGTTTACTTATATAAAAATTCCGGTGTGCAAATTGAGATTTTTATGAAGTGTATACTCAATTTTGTGACTCTCAAATTTGGAATTTCAACATAAAAATTTCATTAATTAAGCGATTATCATTTCCTGAATTATGTTTGTTTCCTTAATACATATTTTCATGAATATTTTAACATTTCTGTAAGTATTAAACTTTAATGAACATTTTATAATGCTCTTTTAGATGTTTAATGAAAAACATGAGTGGTGTATACTCAATTTTGAGAGCCACTGTATCTGACAATTTCTTAAAATTCAAATAAAACCAAAATTTCTATAGATGTAACAACACTATACTCTCGACCACTGATTTTTCATTCTAAGAAACAACAGCCATTACAGTAGTAGAAATTTGAAAGAAAGAGTGGTAAATAGAAAGTTTATACTATTGAACATATACGTTAATAAGAAAAAGGATTTGATATACGAAAGATTTACGAAAAGTTCTATTCCCCCCCCCTCCCTCTAATTAAGATATAATTTCATTTTTTCTTTCCTTTTTTTTTTTTTTTTTTTTTTTGAGGAGGGGGGGGGGGTGATCTACGTGAGCTTTAATTTGAAGACATATTTTTTGACTAAAATATAATGCATTTCAATTAACTGAAATTGACTACTTATTACTTTCCGAACACTATAGTGAGGAAAGTATTGTAATCATGTCAAAAATCCGAATTAGAGATTTTGATGTTTCTATACGTTTCGAGGTCCACTGAGTCCGTTTTCACTATTTTTGCGATGATGTATGTATGTGTGTGTGTATGTATGTGTGTATGTCTGTGGGTGAACACGCTAGCGTCTAAACGCTTTGTTCGAATAAGCTGAAATTTGGTACGTATATTGTAAGTCACCATAGTACGGACCCTATAGATTTTGGTGAATCTAGCACTTATAGTTTTTTTACAGGGACGCAAAGAAAAATTATTTATCATTACGGCCTATGGGACCAAAATCTTAAAAGTGCGATAGCATCTAAACGCCTTATTCAATTGAGCAAAAAATTTATACACATATTATAGATCACAGATATTCAATCTGTATAGATTTTGGAGAATCTAGCACTTATAGTTTTTTTACAGGGACACAAAGAAAAATTCTTTATCATTATGGCCTATGGGACCAAATTTTTAAATTTGCGATAGCATCTAAACGCCTTATTCAATTGAGCTGAAAATTTATATGAATATTATAAATCACTGTTGCACTAACTATAAGCATTTTGGTGAATCTAACATTTATAGGTTTTTACAGGGACACAACGAAAAATTCTTTATCATTATGATCTATGGGCTCAAAGTTCAGTAGCGTTAAATAAAACATCGTGTAATATATGGAGAAAAATACTCAAACACTCTATTACAGTTTTCTCTCTTTTGTTTGTTTAATAACTCCTCTTTCTTTACTTTATCTACAAAAGTGTTAATTACTCAATGTTCGTAAAGTCGAGTGGAGTCACTCCAGATTTTTTTAAAAAAAATTTATGTATTACTAGCATTTATTTCTGCATGTATAAAAAGAAAGTAGAAGATACAGAAAAAAATTCGATTTCCCGTTTTCGATGAATTTACACGTTTTGAGATTTCCTTGCATTTCAGTTAACTGAAATTGACTACTTATTTTTAAAAAAGTGGATTTATTACTAGCTTCTGCATGTGTAAGAGGAAAACAGAAGAAACAGAAAAAATTTCGATTTCCAGTTTTCGATGAATTTACACTTTTTGAGATTTCCCTGCATTTCAATTTACTGAAATTAACTACTTATTTTTTTAAAAAAAGTGTATTTATTATTGTATCCTCTGCATCTATAAGAAGCAAGTAGAAGATACGGAAAAAATTTCGATTTCCTATTTTCGATGAACTTACACGTTTTGAGATTTCTTTGCATTTCAATTAACTGAAATGGATTACTTATTAAAAAGAAAAAAAATGGATTTATTATTCTATCCTCTGCACATATTAAAATAAAGTATAAGATTCGGAAAATTTTTAGATTTTCGATTTTCGATGAAGATACCCGTTTTGAGATTTCCTAAACTCAATTCGACCATTTTTAGAAAATACCTGTCTTTTTGAGTTCGAACACTGCATTTTATGAATCAGTAGACTTAATTTAACCGAACTTGATTTTTGGTTGGACCTTAGTTAGAACTGGCGCCGATTAGCTTTTGGGCTATATCACTCAACAGGGGACTTTTTCACGTCGCGATTTCCTCTCATTTCAGGAAGGGCCCAACATCTTCAGTGCACCAAACTTAGAGAAATAAATTAAGTAAAACTGTGCTAATTCAGATTGAGTACATATTGACAAACAACATCTTTTAATCCAAATATAGAGTTATTGATCAGAAATAAATATTTGCATTCTCTTATAACCTGATATGCAGCAAATTGATTCCTATATGAATTTAATAAGCAATTAAGAGTAAAAAAAAGAAAATAACATAAAATAAAAATCAGAAATCTATATTTGTTTTCTAATTAAGAGATATAAAATTCTATATGACAAAATTTAATTTATTATCACAAGACATCTTTTTAAATCTATTTTTCCATATAAAAAGCATGCGATAACAGGTTTTCGTTCGTTAGCAACGGTTATTATATTCCTTTCTTAAACTTTTTTTTTTTTTTTTTCTTTTTTGGAAAGGGGGGTGGGTTACAACTTTAGTATAGCCCCCTTGGCGGCTTTTAATTTTTTGTTGTCATTTTAGCGATGAATTAAAATGTCTATCGCAATTGGGTAAGAAAAGATCTTGGCAAGAAACGTCCGAGATACTTTGGTGCCAAATTTCAAATTTCGCCAAATCGTCTTATGCTGAAAGCTATTCCATTTCTTAAGCAGGCATTTCCTGATTATTATTTTAAAATACTTTTTAATTTGATGCGAGAGAAAAAAAAAAAAAAAAAAAAAGAAGAAGTAAAAGAAAAACATTTTTAATTTGTCTAAATATACAAAAATCCTTAAAAAGAAAATAAAAAAATTTCTTGTCTCTCAATTTAAATAAAAGAAAATTGTTACACATTCTTCTTCTTCTTCTTTTATTTCTATTTATTTATTTATAATAATAATAATAATAATTATTATTATTATTTTTTTTTTTTTGACGTAAGAAATATATATATATTTCCTTTTATAACGGAAAAAAAATAATAACACGTATCATTATTATTATTACTATATTTGGTATCAACTTGTTTTTCCTTTTTAATAATTTTAAAGTTAAAATGGGGGTTTCAATAATATATTGTGGGCCAATCCTGTTACTGACCTAAATTCGAGGAAATAAGACTGAGCCTCGCACTCAAAGAGATACCTATAGAATGTTTAGAAAACGACCCGTTACATTCCGAAAATAGCAAAACTGCAAAAAATATGTACGAAAATCTTTTCTTAGACACACACTCTGCAATCTTTTCTGTAAATTTGGACAAAGGTATGACATTTCTCCCTCTTACAAGCCCTGTTTCAGGGTTAGACTCATTAAGCCCATTTAAAGACGTTGTTTCAATAAGAGGCCAAGTGCAACTAAAGAATACATTTTTCTCGATTTGTTACGAAAAATGAATATATGACAGAAGTCCGGAGGAAACACAGTTTTCCATGTATTTGTATACAGAATTTTCGACCTCGGGTTAATTCCAGTATTAATGAATCGATTTAGATAAATATTATGTAAGAATCTAAATTGCATTTTCAAATCTTTACCGAATTTATTTGCGAGATTGATCTGCCATATGTAAATGTCTATTTCCAGGGTTCGATCCAGGTTTTAAATTTTGGGAACCCTTTTTTGTGAAAAACAAAATATTTTTGTGAAATTTTTATTTATTTTTGTGGGAAAAAAAAAAAAAAAAAAAAAAATATATATATATATATATATATATATATATATGATTAGCTATATTGTTTTACGAAATCGATGCAACTCTCACAGCTTTATGAAGTACATGCCCCCTGATGTGTATTTTAGTTCTAATTTTAAGCATTTTTATCCAATTATTTCTGTAGTTATTTATTTGTTTTCTTTGTCATTAAGTTTAATGGTCCTTTTTTTATTATCATCCACGTCGGCGTAAGTAATTTAAGTTATTTTTGTCTCTTAATGGTTCTGAATCTAAATCGCAACAATTTTGTGTCAGTCTTTCCTCTAACTTAAAATGAGTTCTATATTTTTGTGTGTTGGTATTGTTTTGTATCTATTAATTGCTAAATTTTAAGATTAAATTTTATTACGATATCTATCATTTATATATATATATATATATATATATATATATATATATATATATATCGTGTATAAAACGTTCTATTTTAACAGTCATTCTAAATAACGTTTAATATCAAATTAACATAGTTTCATTGAATCAATTAATTAAAAAAATACTGAAGACATGGAAATATTTTATAAAAAGATCGCTTTTCTGTAAAACAAAATCTTGTGAAAGGCTCATTTCATAAATTTAAATTTTGTGAAGGGTCCTCTTTTATGGATTTGAATTTTGTGAAGGGTCCCCTTTTATGGTGTGGAATTTTGTGAAGGGGCAGCAAAGGGGACCCAATTTTTGCCTGAATCGACCCCTGACATCTGCATAAATGTTTTTACTTTCCTATATATTCAAGAAGAAGGTATTGGAATCGTAAAAAATTTTGACCTCGGGTTTTCGATGGATTTACATGTTTCAAGAGGTCGGTTTTCGATGTATTAGCAGGTTTTAAGAGATCCAGAACATGATTTAACCATTTTTATAAAATGTTTGCTTGTCTGTCTGTTAGTGACAACTGTATCTGAAGAACTACATTACAGAATTTCATATAAATTTATATGACGTTGCACCATGGTATAAATTAGCGCCAATCAACTTTCAGTGCAAATCGCTCAACAGGTGACGCTGCTATATTGCGATTTCTCCCATTTAAGGGAAGGCTATAATATCTCAGGTTCTATTGTATATAATCGAACAAAACTTGATATGTGATAGGACCATTATGAAAAATAATGCTAATTTAATTTGAATGCATATCGGGCAATAGACGGCGCTGCAAGGTTGCAATTTTCTTCGTGAATGGGAAGGTTATATCTCAGATTCTATTGTATATAGTTGCACAAAACTTTGTATGTAAGAGGGCCATTACGAAACGCTATGCTGATTTATTTTGTGTACATATCGGCCACCAGGTAGCATTAATTATTATTCATCTTTTGTTATTTTATAAATGGCTACATCTCAGCATCTGCTAATTAAAACTATACTAAACTCCATACGTAAAATCTTTATCGTGAAAAGCTACGATTAAACTTTTGTGCATGTTTAGTAGTGAGTGGTGCTGATATATAGAATAATATAGAAGAAACTTTTGTGATAGCGTCAGCATACTTTTTTTTTTTTTTTTTTTTTTGTCTTTGAGTAATTCTGATAATTATGAAACGATTTGGATAAAACTTGGCAGTAATATAAAGTATGTAAAGTTCTCGACCGACTTCGTTGACCAACTTGGTCTGGAATCTTTATACATGTACGGATGTATCTGTCTTTCTCTTTGTATATATATATACAGTCGAACTCGAACCTCGTTAACGTGAATTACTTTTAACATGAACTATTTCCACAATCCTCGTCAAAATGAAGATTATTTTCTCAGTTAATGATAACATGAACTACTGATAACACGAACAAATTTTTTATTCCAACTGAGAATCACGTTAACGAGTTCGACTTACATTAAATCGGACACTGATTATTTGAAAAAAAAAAAAAAAAAAAAAAATCGTAAGCTTCCTAAATAAGTGGCAAATATTTTAAAACAATTTATTGGAAGAGGGAAAAAAGCGTTTTCCGAATTTTTACGGTTAGCTAAATGCCTCAACTAATAGTTTGCTGTATTTGATTTTTTTTTTTTTTATTATTGAAACTTAACTTTTTTTTTTTTTTTTTTTTAAATTATTCTATACTATTTAATTCTATAAAGAAAATTCATGTCAATTTTTATACTATTTTTGCATATTTTTATCGTTTATTGTTTCCACAATCCTTGTCAAAATGAAGATTATCTTCTGAGTTACTGATAACATGAACTACTGATAACACGAACTACTGATAACACGAGCAAATTTTTTATTCCCCTTGAGAATCACGTTAACCAGGTTCTACTGTATATGCCCATATCATATTTCATCAAGACAAAGCGTAGAAACTAAGATACAAAACATGATAAAAAGTATTAAGTGTAACCAATTTAAGTGAAGATAAGCATTAAATAATTATAAGATAAAAAACTTTTTATAAACCATGTTTTTAAATTTTCTGTTAATCATAGCTATAGAACTAACTACATTAGCACTTTATCAATGCGTATTGTTACGAAATTGTAAATAATTGTATTTATTTTTGTATAAATTCTTTCAAAGAGTTGATAAAATGTCAATTTTCTGCATTTCCAGCTCTTTTTCGCGTTATAATAGCTTAATTTTCCCTTTAAAACACATAAAAAAGCTCCAATAAGCAGGTAATGGATTTGGCGCCAAATTTGGCGACTTTTTGCCATTGGCTACTTTTGGCGAGAAAATCCTTATTATCGATATTCCAAAGACGTTCTAATGTGATTAGTTAAATAGTTACGGGAAATTTGAATAATAATAAAAAAAAAAAACAGTTGGTTTTAAAAATAAAATAATAATCCTTTCAGAACAACATATATTTGCAAAATGAACTACATTAGCACTTTATCAATGTGTAGAAAATCTTTAAAGTGATAATGACGTCAATTTTTGCCAGATGCATAATTTAACTTTTTACAATTTTTTAACGCTCACGTTTAATTAAATGTATTTATTTTTATGTCGAAAGAAAATGAACTCGTAATTTTTTTTTTTTTTGGCAACAATTAAATTATAGCTAATATTTTAATGACTATTTTTATTGCTATTAGGAGCTTGTTTTTTCATATTTTAATTAATTAAAAGAAAACTATTCGAAAATTCGAAAATCTGACTTCGAAGTGCTGTGTTGTCACCGGATTCTGAGCTACTGTGAAAGTTTCAAATGTCTAGCTAGTAGGGAAGTTAGTTAAAAATAGATTGCAAGATTTGTACCGGACAAACAAACACACAAACAAACAAGAATAGAAGTTAATAAAAACATGGTAAAAAAGCATAATTTAACTAAAAGATGGTGAAAAAACATTGAAAAAAAAAAAAAAAAAAAAATTAAAATAATAAAAATAATTGTGAAA